>MRSU01011382.1:0-12803 GCA_008369845.1 Trichomonas gallinae
TACCATTATTTTGTAAACTAAAATTGAGAGATGACCGTCAGATTCACTTATGACCCTCAAATTCATATACGGTATAATATGATTTATCTATAGAATTATCCAGGAGAATGCAAATAATTAGTTGTGTATTTTTCATTTCATTTATATTATAATAAATGATTTAATGCGTCAGTCATATCTATGTGTTTTGTGAGTAGAGATTTACATGACAAATCTGATTTTTTGATTTGACAAAAATAAAAAAAATATGTTTTCGAAATTTTTTGGTAATAGAACGAAAGAAGTCACAGATCCAGTGGTCCAGTTATGGATGAAATGGTTCACTGTAGATCCACCGAAACAGTCACATTTACAATCTCTGCCACCAGAAATATTACCTTTTTACAATATAATTGAGCTAGAATATTACTCAAAACAGCAAATATTCAAGACGAAAGACAATTTGGATACATTATATTTCATTAATTTATTCAAACTCAATGAACCGCTTGATATAAAAGTTGAAAAATTGTTAGAGTTCGTAAATACATCAACAACGTTAATGATACAACAAGACAGACTCGGACAAGTTCTTTTGCCTCCGATTTATCAGTATTTAATTCGATATTTAAATCAATTTCCAACAAATTTAAATTTAGCGCGTAATAATGACGTCGAAGCACTGCTTTTCGTGCAAAAGATATATCCATTACTGACATTCTTCTATACGAGAAACATCGATAATGTATCTGACGCAATTTTTCTATTAAAATCTTTTTATGACAGAATTTCAAATCTACTGAGCGATGGAATATTCATACAAGAGTTCTTCCCAGAGATTTTGAACATTACATTGAACTATCTTACGGCTTTGCAAAATAATTCGCCTGATTCTTATCCATTATTCATGTTTTTACTTAACTACTACCACATGTGGATTTCAAAGATCCACACACAACAATTTACAACAGATAATTTAACAGATTGCATTAAAATATGCGATGGAATGTCTAAAATCAATCCAGAATTCGCTATTACTTATAAATCTCAACTTATCGATCCAATTCTTACTTATGGATTCAACATGCTTAGTTTTCTCTACATTCCTTCAAATAATCCCGTTGAAGATTTCGATGTTGTTTATCTTGGCATTTCATTCCTCAGATTTCTCGAATTTTATACAAGCTTAGGTCCGACATTTGCTCAAACTATCTTCAAACATCAGATGCTGCATTTTATTGGAGCATTTGTTATGTGGACATTAGACAGATTTCCGATTTGCATTGATAAATCAGAGCCTGAGGAGGTCTGCACAGCGGATTTAGAGTTTTTCAAGCATAAAATCTTTACTCCACCAGAATTCAAATTTATCAAGAACGTTTTACATATAACAATACCAAAAATTTCGAATAGAAACGAATTGCAAAACAGAGAGTTAATCATGCAATACGGATATTCAGGTCTTAGCGATAAGATTTCCAAAATTCCAATTTTGAAATCGGTATTCTTGACATTATCAGGATTAATGCATCATGGAGACTCATCTAATTTGATAGAATCAACATTTTTCACGATAATCGATCTCGTTAATAAAATAATGAGTGGAAATCGCGGAACTCTTCCTTTCAACAGCGATCCGCGAATTCTGTGCGCGTCAGCGATATTCTTTATGACGCAAATATTGTTGCAGTCACCAATTAAATACGTTTCGAAAGTTTTACAAGAAAAATCAGGCTTCAAAACATTAACGAATACTTTTATTTTCTCGCCAAATTATAATACATGGGAAACAGACAACGAACGCGAAGACAACATCTTCTTCACCCAAACCAGATTATCCGTTTATTCATTACTAGCAACATGCTACGCGAACGAAGAGACATCATATGTGCATGTTTTAGAAGCATTGAGTTCTCTTTTTTCAAGTTCGACGCCTATTATAGATGAAGCCATTCAATTCATTTACGTATTATTCTGCACACACGCTGAGATATTCACCCAAACGCTCAGCAAAGTCAACTTAATACAAGAAGCATCACAATATATGGTAGATTTGCAAAGAATTAATATCGAAATGGAGAAAGAAGATTATAATCCAAAGAAAATAAATCAATTGGAACAAAGTCGTTATCATATCTTCTCGATTTTTGATTATTTTTCAGCAAATCCTGGCAGCAGATTATTGATATTCTCAGAGAAATTGTTCTGTGATTCTATTGTTCACTTTTTCTTCGAAGACATGACTCAGAATTACGCGATTGAGATGTGGGAGAACGGTTTATTGATAGATCAAGGATATATAACAGAGCAATTCAATCCTTTCTTGCATATGTTCCATATTCAAAACAGAATTATCACTGAATCAGCGAATCATCAAGATGATGAAGATTGGATATCATTCATGTTCAGATTATTACAAGCACTCGACAAAGTTATTCTTTTGAACAAGAAAACTTTGATAACATATATAACGAAATATAATTTACTCGAAATTATTTCAACATTACCAAATATATCAACAGCTGATGAAATGAAATTAAAATTTGTTAACTTAATTTTGCATATTTTCCTCTTGGTTATACAAGGCTCTCCAATAATTCGCAAATCAGCATCAAAGAAGCCGATGGAGAACATGGCAGATATATTGTCGTCATTAAATTACGGCGATGAAACAATTAAATTGCTGTTGGCTTTAATTTTCGAGAAATCACTAGATATAAATAACCTTCCGAGAAACATGGATATTAATAACGCAAAGATTATTCCAGCAATTCACAAAGCAACAAAGCATTTATATGCACATGATATAATTTTCAACTATTTATCAAAAGTTTGCACATTGTCTGTCACAAACAAACTCAAACTATTCATGTCTAAGACTCCTTTAGTTATATTAAAATACATTCAGAGTTTCAACAGTTTCCCATCAGCAAATAAAGACGGATCATATGCGCCGACAGTCAACTGGATGCTTATCCTTTTCTCTACAGTATCATCTGCTGTTTTCAAGTGGAAGACATTCTATGAGGCTCTAAGATCAATGAGGCCAATAGAAAAGACAAAAATGTGGTGGACAGTTCAACTTATTTCCACTTTTTCAACAATTTTGAGCGAAATTTCTTCAAGGCCTCCATCATCTTTCTTCCACTTCCATGGACGAAGAACAGGCATCGATCTTCCAACACTGCCTGCAGGAGTCTTAGCAAATGGATTCACTTTCGTCGTCAGACTTGAGTTAGGCGCAACAACATCATTGGATGGAAGCCGTGCATCACTTTTATCTTTGGTTGATGCGCAAGGATATACAATGGATTTGTACTTCGAAGAAAACAAGTTAATATTCGAGAGCTACAAAGGCAGCGAGAAAATACAGTCTGTTGTAATTTCTAAGATAAAGAAAGGCGAACAAGTTCCACTGGAATTCTCACAAAATGTTTGGAGCAGAATAATTTTCACAATGAATGAAAAGAAAGTCGCAACATTGTGGATAGACAGAATATGCTATCACGAATTCCAATGCAAAGGATTTAAACTAGAAAACGAAATCAAAGGCGGAAAAATAGCTTGCAACTCTCCAAAGCAATTCAGGCCAACAGAAGATACATTAGTCGCAAACATTTCTTCAATTTATTTATTCGACAGATGTTTGAGCCAGGAAAATATCCAGAGAATTGCAAGCCTTCCTAATGATTACTGCTTCGGATTTTCTCCATCACAAGCTTCTTCTTTCCCTTATGTACCACAAGAATTATTCACAGATGAAATCGACAATTCATTAATTTTGTGTTTGAACGCGAGAATGACAAATGGATCAATCTGCGCGAATTTCACAAGAAGAGGAATAGGAAATGCTGAAGTTCGTGCGCAAATCATTCCATTCTCTACTTCTTTCATTGATGTAACATCGAACATGGGCGGATTGAATGTTTTCTTGCCATTATTGGAACAGGTTGATTATCCAATACACGGAGAAGAAACGAACGACTCAACAAACTTTTTGCTGGCTTTGTTAGGCTTGTTTAATCAATTCTTGAATAACTCAGATATGATACAACACGATTTCTTTAATTCTGATGGAATGAAGAGCATGGCTTACTTGCTTTCTAAGATACAACCGGTTACAATGCACACAAGAGTTGTCACTCAAATGACAGAAATGTTCCAGTCATTGAAAACACAACAAAATAAGTTGATTATGATCAGAGACATTTTCCTCAATTTCTCGATGTGGGAGAATCATCTTCCTGAGACGAGAATCGCAGCCGTTGGTTATGCATGGAAAGCTATTTATTGCAAAGAAATCGAATTATTCAAGAAATCAACGACAGTCGAATATCTTATGTTATTGGCAATGGATGAGCCAAATAAAGATATAAGAAAAGCTTATTGGGCTTTGATCCAGAATTTAGCTCCGTTTAAATTCGAATTGTCAGATCAAATAATTATGTTCGAATCTTCATTATTAGACATTCAACAAGAAATTCAGCTCGAAATCCTCGAAAACATGTATCAATTAATGAAGAAGAGAATCAACAATTTCCATAGAATTGTCGAGAAATACAAATTATTCCTGCCGTTCAATCAATATCTCGCGATTTCAGCAAATGAAGATGTGAGAATTTACGGCTTGAAATTTGTTTGTTTGATTCATTTCCACTTAAAGGCAAATCTCATGTCACCAACAACAGAAGATCCAGACACATTATTTATCAACGCAATTCTCCAAATGATTCCTGTCTACAATCCAAACCAATCTACTCCAAGGATGCTTCAAGCAGTCACAAAACTATTCTTAAAGAGTCCAGATATGCAACCAGGCTTATTCCCGTTCATTGTCTATTTGTCATCTATTTACCAACCAGCAGAATTCAGGCCATTCTTCCAGCAAATTGTCGAAAAAGACGAAATCTGCTTAAAGATCTCGCAGGCTCCTTCCTGGATGATGTGGATGTTTTACTCAATGATTCAAACAAACAGACCAAATCTCAAATTCGGCTCCGATGAATTAATCCACACATTATTTGCAAACGTTGTCTTGCAAATGGTTTTGCATCCAAGCACAAATAGTGATAAAGTTCCTCCACCAGTTGCTGCTTTGATTGCTTTCTTTATGCACGTTTTGATTATCAACAAACAAGACACGACACCAATGATAAGAAACATTTTAGAAATAATGCTCACGAAGGTTATTGCTAATGTCTCAAAATATTCAAACGAGCAATTACAATCTATTATTCAACCAACAGTAAGATTCATGTTCTTCCCAGAAAATGACGAAATCTACAAAGACAACATTCAGTTACTAGAGATGGCAAATGTCGAATTCAAAGATAACCTCGAAAAAGCGATTAACGGACATGTTCCTTTATTATCATTCAAGCAATTCTTCATCAAGGACAAAATCAAAGACGTTCATGCTACATTTTCACTAAGAGTACAAAGCAATATTTGGCTCGAAAACAACCTCGCTAAGATGCTGATAGATATAATGGGACACCTCAAAGACAAGGAATTGTCAGAAATGAGAATGAAAGTCAGTGAAGTGACAGCATTAATTGCCGCTACACTTATTCACACTGATCATGACAACACAATGAGATACATAACATCAATCAAACCAATCATTTCAAATGATTTCTCTGCCTTGTCTATTGTAGGAGAAGCTGTCTACAGAGTTTCAATCAAATATGATCCAGTTTTGTTCCCATCTTTCATTGGAATCTATCCTGAAATCGTCAACATGATTCAGAGAAAACCAGCCGAAGGAATGACATATCTCAACGACCAGTACTTTGTTGCAGAAATATTCAACGAGTTGTTTAAAGAAATTCGCGTTTATAATATGATGGCAGATGATGCCGAAAAAGTATCAATTGCAATAACAAGGACTATGAGAGACTACATTGAATCATGCCAGTCAACAATCTCAAAGCTCGAGTCTGAGCCAGCGACATTGATTGATAACTCTCTGTACAGAAGAAGGCGAACAGAGTTTTTGAATGAATACAAGATCCAACAGTTTTCATGTGAAAAAGCTTGGAGAAGAGTTTGGAGGAATCTCTCAACGAACGGAAGCCCATGGAGCACAGTAGAAAACGCTCAGCACTGGAAGCTTGCTCAAAGGTGGGATTCTATCTACAGAAGGTTATTCATGAAGCCAAACCTCGAATTCGATCCACACGTTAAAGCATCATTCAGAAGAGACGCGACGAGCGAATCAGCAGCCCAAGAATTATTCTTGAACTGGCAGAAGAACCATCCAGAAGCTGTAATCGAGCAAGAGACACCTCTTCCTGATGATATTGAAGAATTCGAACAGAACAAGAACTACGCGATTTCACTTAACGCGAGATTAATCACACTCGAAAAGAACTACGATGGAACATTTTTCATGAACGACAAAGAAATCGCATTCAACGCAACGGATGAAAACAGATCTGCCCAATTCGAGATAACAATGGTAGACATGGTTCTCCACAGATCATATCTTCACATCGACAGCGGCTTGGAATTCTTCTTGAAATCGAGAAGATCATATTTCGTGATGTTCTCGAAGCAAAGCGACAGAAGAAGCGTAATTCAGTTCTTGCGCGGCAGATCCAGCAACATGGTTTTACAAACAGGAAACGTAACAAGTTTGTCAGCTTTCACAGATGCTACCAATCAATGGAAAGCAGGAAACATGTCAAACTTCGAGTATCTCATGTCAATTAATTTCTTTGCGGGAAGAAGTTACAATGATTTGTCTCAGTATCCAGTCTTCCCATGGGTCTTGAAAGACTACAAGAGCGAAAAACTCGACTTGAATGATCCAGAAATCTACAGAGATCTTTCGAAGCCAATTGGTGCATTGAATGAGCAAAGACTTGCTAAATCACTCAATGAATACAGAGAATGTCCAGATGGTCCAGAAAGATGTCTCTATAGAATGCATTACTCCAACGCTTTCTATGTTTTGAACTATTTGGTGAGAATGGAGCCATTCACAACTTTGCACATTGAAGTCAACGACAGAAAATTCGACAAAGCGAACAGAATGTTTTCTGGCATCAAGCGTGCATGGAATGCTGTTGTTTCTTTCGCACCTGATTACAGAGAATTGATCCCAGAGTTCTTCTGCTGCCCTGATTTCTTGACGAATCACAACAAATTCGATTTAGGAAAATTCGATGACGGAGCTACAAATGGAGACGTCAAACTTCCTAAATGGGCTAAAACACCAGCAGAGTTCATAGCAATACACAGAGCAGCCTTAGAGTCTCCTTACGTCACAGCTCATCTCGGTCAGTGGATCGATTTGATTTTCGGCTTCAAACAGCAAGGACAAGCAGCTATTGATGCAAACAACACATTCCACGCTTACTGTTATTCGAGCTCTGTTACTCGCGATATCATATCCAGGCCTGATGATCTCCAAACAATCCAGTTTACAGCAGGAAATGTCGGAATTATTCCAAGGCAGTTATTCACATCACCTCATCCATCAGTAGATATCAAACTCAAGAAGCCTATTTCCAGCCACAAGATTCTCATTGAGTTGCAGGGAAGGCCTACATTTGTTGGCATCAGCTCATCCAATAAGTCAATAATCGCAACGATGCCAAATTCACAAGTTTTAAGTATCCCATTGAATGGTTTACCTGCTTCTATCGGCAGCCTACAGCAGACAATGATAATGGAAGGAACAACGACGAAATCATTTGCTATGTTCAGCGAAATCCAGAAATTCGTCGCATCGAGTCCATGGGATTCTTGCTTCCACATATTTAAACTTGATTCGAGCATGGTCCAGTTACATACGGAGCGACAAATGTTCTCTTTGATGGCTGCAATACAACCGGTTGGCAAAGCTCACCTTTTGACAACATGGAGAGACTCATCCATTTCCTTATATAACATAGACAATCCGCAGCAGTTGTACAGAATAACTCCACACCACGCTAGCGTTGTTGATTTCGATGCTTCACAGTGTTTGGACATGATAGTTTCCGCGGACAAAGACTCTCATATCGTTGTCAGCAGACTCGTCAGTGGCTCATTCATCAGAACATTCATGTCAGATGACCAAGTCCAGAAAGTCGCTTTAATTGATGATGGATACATTGTCATTGCTTCTGGATCACATAGCACGAAAGTTACTGTTTACACAGTCAACGGCGAAATTGTTGCAAATCCTTCATTCAGCGCCAAAATCACTTCTTGGGTTACAGTTAAAGATTCTAAGTCAGGGCTTACACATATCATTGTTGCATTCGATGATGGACAAGTTATTGAATATAACGTTCCATTCATGCAGGAAGTTGCTTCAATTAATATTGGTGACACACTTACTTCTCTTTCATATGACTCCTCACTGAATATTATTGCTGGCGCATCTTCAAACGGTATTTGTATTGTTAATTTCTAATTATTTATATTTTTTATTGAAATAAAATTCTATCTTTTTGTTTTATATTTCGATTTTTTGATGAAACTTCATTCAAAATCTATATGTGTGGATATAAAAACGGCAAATACAGTGTCAAATACATGATAATTACTCATAAAATCTTCTTCGTAAATTTCCATTGATTCTATTTTGCTCCTGCAATTAAAACTAATAAACTTTGTGTCGGTTTGATTGAGCGAAATCTTTGTGCCATATGATATTGTTTGGTAAACATTTTCATTAAGATAACAATCAACAAATTCAACAGACGATGCATTGTAATTCATGAAAATATTTCCAAGATTATTATTTTCTAATATCAATTTCATAAAAATAAAACTCCCTTTCTCAAAATAAAACAAGCCATTATACATATCGATATGGTTATCAATATTTGAAATAAAGCTGCAACATTTCATAGTTGAATTTCCATTGTATAAATAACAAATGGTTCCAGTTTTGGCAGTATTATTTTTAATTATTGAAAAACTGAAATCATTAAAAGATGCAATAGAAATGGTATCTCTATCAACAGTATTTTTTGAGATGTTATTATCCTTCATTAAATTACTTCCGCAGTCCTGTCTGAATGCCCATTTTTTGGATTGGCATTCTGCAATAGATGTCAAAAATAAATAATTTTTCGACGTATCATCAGTCTTCGGCAAATATTGAACTGAGTGGGAACCCTCATTTAAATTTGTGGAATTTCGATTATAATTTCTTTTTTGGATGCATTCTCCTGAATTCTGAAAAATTGCCAGCCCTCCGACATTACCTGTCAAATGACAAAAAGTGACATCACTGACTAGCAACTTATTACTTATATTATTATCAGTCAGGTGAATACAGCTTCCATTTATATCGGAAAAAACCGTATTAAACACATAATATGCACCTGAAGTTGAATTAAGCGAGGAATTTGCTGAGTATTCAACATATTTTCGTGTGTCTGGGTAGTAATAGTTCCATAGCGTTCTATGGAATGTTACTTTGCCCTCAATATTCTAAAATTTTTGACTTTTTCATTAAAACTCTTTAATACTAAAATGTCAGTTTTATAACCTTATTTTATCGTCCTGTTCATAGCAAAATTAAAACACTATAATATATCGAATTTTGTCATAATGAATTAAAATACCGATTTAAATGATAAAACAAACGCAACATTTTGGCCCAAACTCCATATATAGGAATATTTAATATGTATAATTTATTGGCTTCGTTTTTCAACCGTTTGCCCTTTTTTATCCCCGACTATATATTGGCTTCCATACCTTTAATTATATCTTACTGCTTACAAGGAAAAAAAAAAGATTCATTCTCTTCTGTTATAAATTCAATCAAATATGCTTGTTTGTTTCATATTATAAGTCATATATTTGTGACTATGAGGATATTAATGAAATCTGTTAGCTCCCAAATTAAATTATTTCCACTTTGCATATATTTAAATTTGGAAAGAGGAGATGAAATGCTTATTTTAAATAAGACAATCAATAAAAAAATCTGTTTAAGGCTCTTCACCATCAGATTGGTGTGAAAAGTTCCTCTTGTATAGTATAAATGCTCCGAAGGCAATGGCAGCAATGACAACAATGATTATAATAACAACTAACGCCGTTAATCCTGGAGATAGTAAACTACGAAAACCTTCTTTTTGATAATCGTCAGGAGCAGGATCGCAGCAGAGCTCTGAACCACTACTATCGAATGGATTCTCCTTGAAATTATTTTCATGAAGGTCCACAGTCCTGCAGAATCTTTCAGGATCTGGGCATGTGAGTTTCATGGTGTATGTTGTTCCGTTAGCAAGTGTATATGTGTATGTATTTTCTTCGTTAACTGTTGATGAATTGCATGTAATTTCTTGTGTGGCCGAAGGACTTGTTTTGATTTTCATTGTGAAGCTCTTGGTACCATCACAAGTATAATCGTAGCACTCCAATGGATTACCAGGGATTACAGCTTGGCCCTTATCGCAAACAAACTGAGGGGATTTATATAACATAAAATCATAAACATTATTGGTTGACATGTAACCGGTTTTAAGTGGGTCTACAAATTCATGGAAGAAATTGCAGTATTTTGGAACTTTCGAACAGGCAAAATCAACAGTTATGTTATCCCAAAGTCCAATTCCTTTGAAATTGAATAGAGTATAATCATATGATGGCAATATTCCAATGTAACCACTTGGGAAGACCTTTTGAGGTGGCCCACCCCAGAAATCTTTTATCACTTTTCCATTAATTGATTTTGGATTGCCCCAGATAAGTGGTCTTGCATACTTCCAGTCTACTTTGTAATTTCCTGTATCGAGAAGGATAGCTAGTGTTGCATCTGAAATTCGGATATAATCCATGGATTCTGCAATGGTTTGGCCAACCATATATTCGGAATTATATACTCTGGCCTCTAAATGAGCACCTGTGGTACCATTTCCGCCGGCATTTTCAATTTCGATTCCAGCCGGACAAGAAGTTTTGTCTCCTTGGAAATTCTCAACGCCAAAGCGTTTTTGCGCATAAAGGTGAGCGAATGGAGTAACTAGATATGTTCGATTATAGTTATGAGTATTCATCGCGCATAGAATCTTGTTAAATGGTTTTGTACTGTCGTGAGGATGGAAATACTCATAGAAATTCGGAGAAAAGCCTAAAACATGTGTAAGTTCATGAGCAACGACATGGAAGAAATAATTATCTTTATCAGATATGTCTGATGGATTCTGAGGCATGTGCTTAGGATTTACTACAACTACTCCTAACACTGGGCGCGTGTATTGAAGCTGTACTTGCGCAGCGGCAGCAGCAGCAATTGTATTAGCTGCGCCATATGGCTGAATTCGAACGGTTATGTAAAGATCTGTATCAGTAAATGTTTTTTCTTCATTAAGTTCTTCGACCTCGGCTTTAAATTCATCCATCGGAATTACATATAACAATTTTTGAAAGTATGCTTTAAGATTATTAAATGTTTTCTTAAGGTTATCTATTTGTGTTTGTGTGACTATATCTTTTTGCGTGCATTGGACTGTTGATCCGTCGATTGTCGTTACATTTTGTCCTACCTCTTTGCAAAAACCAATATCATTCTGTCTGTCAAGGAACACGTAATCAAACTGTAATCTTATATTTTTCCATGAATCAGAAGCTTGAACTCGTCTTGAACTTGTTATGTTTAATTGTTTGGGCTTTATTATGCGAGAGAGTTGCTGGTATCCACAGGCAGGGTTGTTTAAGTGGCTAAATCCAAGGCAAAATAAGAAAGATATCATAAAATTTTTTATTTTAGTATTACGTTGTCAGTTTTTTTACGAGTATTATTTATTTTTAACAATTATTTTACTATAATTTGTTGATTTGATTGTTTTTGAATTTTTGCTTCCACGCCCGTGAAAATTATTTTATTGGTGTTTTCGATATATATAATATATATACACTTATTTTTAATTTTGATGAAAAGTGAAGTGAAAATTCACATGAAAAATAATTTTCAAATCAAGGACATTGATTCCAAAACAAAGTAAACGGGTCCACCACGAATACGGAAGCATGCTGTGATGTCGAAAATATAAACAGATAACAAAAGTGCTCATGAGTCAAATAAGTCAATTACGATTATTTTCAATTCAAATTATCGGTTTTTTGCTGATTACACGGGCGCAATATCATCATAAAAACAGCTTCCAATTATGTCATTTGTCAAAATTTCTTCTAGTCAATAATTGATGCTTATGGTACTGTTGTATCTATGGCCTTAATTTTGGAGGTTATGAAAATTCGATGCTGTCAATAAATTTAACTTAAACTAATATAATAATAATATATACATCCTAACGCTCAAAAAACATATTTAGACTATTTATCGAATATATAATCCAATTGATCAAAAAAAATCCAATTTCATAACATATCAATCATGTTAATGTCTATAATATATTAATGTCTATATTATATATTCTGATTATCATGAGGATAAAGTTGATATTAAATTTCATCAGATAATAAAATACATGAACATAACTATTTAATCTAATACATAAATTATCATAGAGTTTTTGTACGGATGTGTAGTTGTGAAAAGTGTTTGATAACAAAACAAGAAAAGATATATTCATATCTATAACAAGTATCCATAGAATAAAATGTGGATATTAGGATCTCTTATATTAGAAACAGTATATGTCATTTTCATCGGAGTAATAATGACTCGATGATGAAGAAATAAAATGAAAAATATCATATTGAAAACAATCGAACTATTCCACAAGCAGATGATATAATATTATACATGGCTATGTCTCTCAACACGTGTAGTCTAAATGATATGATGTGGGTTTTTGAAGAAAGATATAGCAACAAGAAGGTCGATTTTGCGATATAAATTAAAG
>MRSU01011384.1:0-10445 GCA_008369845.1 Trichomonas gallinae
TGGTCACTATGTGCTCATTCTATATTATTAATTTACAGAATTTTTAGTTGTATTTTTCTGCCGGACAACCTTTTGTAAAACATTATATTGGCAGATAAATAAACTATGTCATGTAAATTATATTTTGTCGTGTAAAATAAAATTAAGATTTAGATTTCGAATCATTTAACGAGGATGGAGATCTCTTCATATAGACTACAGAAAGTTGATTTCCTCCTCGAACAGATTGATCGCTTAACAATTCCAACTAAACAGCTCTTAGCAAATCCACAAAATCAAAAAAAAAATCCGGTGGATCAACAAAATCACTCTCAAGTTGAACAGAAGCAAGAAAAAGTAGTAGAAAAACAAAAAGAAGTCAAAGATGAGAAGTTTGAAGAACATCTTCAAATTCTTAAACGTGCGTCAAATGCAAATCCGTACAAAAGTCCACCAAGAAGGAACAAGAAACAGCAAGATTTCGATGATACTGATAGTGAAAATGAAGAAATCGATATTCCTAAAACAATATTAAATGTTGGCTACAATTTTGCGCCGAAAAAGACAGTAAACAAGCGTATTCCTATTACATCTAGTATACCAATCAATAATATAAGACAAAAATCAGACTTACCATTATCAAAAGAAAAAGATATTTTCCAAAACGTACGTGATGCAATGAATATGCAAGAAAGCGATAAAATTGAGCCAAAGTCTCCACCTCGTCCTAAAGTGACTCAAAAAGGAGAAAATCCAGAAGGACCAAAGAAACTGGCAGAAAGACTTAAAAATGAGCGTTTACAGAAGCAGAAGGAGAAAAATAGAACTTCAGCAAGAAGAAAACCTCAAAAAGTTGAATATTCAGATGAATCTAGCGATATTCGGAAGGATTCAAATGAAGTCAAAAACACAGAAGTTGAAGATTCTGATGAAGAATTTCAAGTTATTCCTTCACAGAATTTGAAGATTGAAAAACCTAAAAATAATCAAATTATTCCTGCTAAAAAGGAACTTGGATATTATGATATTCACAAACAACAACAGGATATAAAAGGAATTGCAGCTAAAAAAATCACACGTATCGAACCTAAAAAGCAAAAAGAAGAAGAAATTCCAAAACCAATTCCAAAAGCGCCACAATTTGAAGATTCAAGTGAAACTGAAGAAGAGGAAGAGGAAATGCAAGTAATTTCTTCAAAACCAAGAATTTCAAGAATTCCAATTCGAAAATCTTCTCCAAAATCATTAAAACCTAGCCAAAACAAGTCTAATAGTCCATTAAATAACAAAAAGCTTGATAATGATATTCACATTTCAGATAATCAACCAGATGAATCCGAAGATCTTCTTAAATCGTCGCAAATTCACGAGAACATTGAAGAAGAAAGTGATATTGAGTTTCCAATTCTATTTGACAAAAATAAAAATATTCCCAAAGATTCTGACTCAAATTCCGAAAATAATTTGTCAAATAACAACTTATATGAATCCAGCGATTATTCCAATGTTCCACCCGTTTTCAACAAAAATTCAAAAATTGAAGATTCAAAATTTGCGACAAATAGCTCAAAATCATCAACGAAGTCATCAGCTATACCACAAGAAATGCTTAAGAAATCAAACATCCCAGAACAAAAACAATTTCAAAATGATTATTCTGATTTATATTCAGACAATGAAGATATTCATGAAACTAAAGCTCCTGATGATCATAACAATGAAAGAAATAATTTAGATCTTATTCACAAACAATCTAAAGATTATGATGAAAAAGAATATAGCTATGATGATTCTTATAACGATTCACCTTCTGAAATGGAAGGAGAGACATTAAATGAAGAAAACCTTCAATCAACAGCAAAAGTCTCTGCAAAACCAAACGAATCTGATGAAAACAACAATTCATTGTCATTAATGTCTTCCTACAACCCAAATAGAACGAAAACAACTGAAATGTCGAGGAAATCGCTTCAATCATTCATAGAAACTGAGTTGAAAGCAATGAAGGAAATAGAAGAAGAACAGATGAAGCAATCAATGAAATCTAATCAAGAAAGAACGCAAAAGTCAGTTCCTTCTTCTTCATACTTCTACACTTACAGCGAGGAAGAAGGGGAAGAAGAATCACCAAAAATGGAAGTGTCAACTAGCTTCATACCAAATCAGAATGAGAAGAAATACAAACCACCTATTGTTCCGATTTTCAACAAGATTCTCAACACGATGAATAAAGCAGACGAAAAAAGCCTCAATGATTCAAATCATCAGGCTTTATCAGATGATAATGAATTTAACAGCTCTAAGAGCGCAACAAATAAATCTAGTGAGTTGTTAAATAATGATAAAGATTCAGTTGTCTCTAAGAATTCAACAGATAAATCGAGAAAATCAGCAAAATCTAACAACTCAATAATTAATGATAAAGATAATTATGAAACATTACAACTTTCATTTAAATCAACAAAATCATCAGTCAGCAATGATAAAAATTCAATTGCTTCCAAGAATGTAACAGATAAATCGAATAGTGATAAAGACTCAATTATTTCTATGAATGCAACTATTAAATCGAGCGAGGTTAGAAACTCTGTCAAATCATCAATTAATGATAAAGATTCAATTATCTCTGATGATACATTACAACTCTCGTATAAATCAGCCAAGTCATCAATCAATGATGGTAAAAACTCAGTTATTTCGAAGAATTCAACTAACAAATCAAAGAGTGATAGAGAATCAATTGACTCTAAGAATACAACAGATAAATCTAGAAAATCAGCAATTTTCAACAAATCAACAATTAATGATAAAGACTCAGTTATTTCTGATGATGAAACATTACAACTCTCATATACATCATCAGTCAACAACTATAAAGACTCGGTTATTTCTAAGAATACAACAGATAAATCAAAGAGTGATAAAAACTCAGTTATTTCGAAGGCTTCAACTAATAAATCAAAAGGTTCTTCTATTAGATCATCAAATAATGATAATAATTCAGTTATTACCAAGAATGCAACAGATAATTCAAGATTATCAACAGTTTCTGATAAGCTAGCAATAAATGATGAAGGTTCAGTTCTTTCTAACGATGAAGCTGCTAATAAATCAAAGAGTGATAAATCCTCAATAGTCTCTAAGAATACAACAGATAAATCGATAAAATCAACAATTAATGATAAAGAATCAGTACTTTCTGATAATGAATCATTACAACTATCATTTAAATCAACCAAATCATCAGTTATTTCGAAAAATAAAACAGATAAATCAAATAGTGATAAAAACTCAGTTATTTCGATGAAATCAACTAATAAAGAAGTTAGAGATTCAGCCAAGTCATCAATCAGTGATAAAGATGAAAGAAGCAATAAAGGCACAATTAAATTAATCAAAGATTCTGCTTTATTACAGAATGATTCAACAATTAAATCAATGAAATCTGCTACTGATGAAACAAAGGACAAGTCTGGAATTTCGATCAAATCGTTGGATCTCTCTGTCAACAGCTCTACTTTGTCGGAAGATGGAGAACTTCAATTATCAGTTAAAGAAGACAATTCACGAGCTTCAACTAAATCCAAGATATCTGCTAACAATTCTAATTTGTCAGAAGATGGTGAACTCAATTTATCTATGAAATCTGTCAAAGACGATTCAAAAATTTCCAGCAAGTCACACAAGAGCAATAAATCAATTAATTCTACTTCTTATGAAAATGGAGGGCTTCAGTTATCGATGAAGTCTGTTAATGAAAGTCCAATTAACAATTCATCTATGTCAGAAGATGAAAAGCTTAATTTCTCAGTCAAATCACACAAAAGTAATCAATCAAGTGCTTCTGATATTAACTCTTCTTTACCAGATGATGGAGTACTTGATTTATCAATGAAATCTGTCAAAGAAGATAATTCTAGAGCATCTACTAAATCACAAAACGCAAATGTTTCTTCTTTGTCAGATGATGAAGGACATCAATTATCAATGAAATCTGTCAAAGAAGATAATTCCAGAACTTCACAAATGCAGAACAATAATTCTACTTTGTCAGAAGATGGAGAACTTGATTTATCAGTGAAATCATCAACAAAATCACAAAAAATGTCAAAAGAAGATCCAATGAGATTATCAGTTAAGTCATCAACTGATCAAGGAAAGAACAGAATTTCTACAAAATCATTAAAGAATAATAATTCAACTATTTCGGAAGATGATGCAATGAGATTATCAATAAATTCTGATGATAGTACAAAGATCAGCGCATTAAAAAACAGTTCCTCAAACAAAAACACACAGTCTATGAAACAAAGCTTGGAGCAGAGCAGCAATCTTTTACAATCACCAGACAAATCAATGGATAAAGTTGATATTTCATTCAGCGATGTCGATGATAAAAATTCTCTCCTTGAAACAAAGAATTCATCAGCGCCAATCAAACAAATCGTACAACAAGATGACGAAAAGAAGCTAGATCTCAGTTTATCATCATCAATGAAGGAGAATAATGATGATAATGATTTGTCTTTCACGGAAACTGGCGAATTAACCAAAAGTAAATCTATTAAAGATCCTTTGCTTGACGTCAGCGCAAACTTATTCAGCACCCTGAATGATACATCTGCATCTAATACTCCACCGCTCAAGACTACACCACTTATGTCATCTCAAGTGGACAAAGATGAATTGCTACCATCATCGACAAAAGATGGAAGCTCAAAGACAAGCATAAGCGATGAAACACAACAGCAAGTCACACAGAAGATGAAGACAAATGAGAGTTTGTTCGCAAGTTCTTCAACAATGCAGAGTTCTTTGTCTAAGCAATTAAATGAAGACAGCATAACACAGGAATCAACAATTAGTGAACTAAAGACTAAACCTTTCACCAGGATCAGTCAGACAGATCATGAAACATCAACACTGTCTGAAGATGGAACTTACACTCAGCAACAAGTTACACCTAAGATGAAGACAAAGGAAAGTTTGTTCTCTAGTTCAAAAATCGACAATGAAGATACCTCAACCATGCAGAACTCTTTGCCGATACAATTAAATGAAGAAAGTCTAACAATGGAGTCAACAATTGATGAACTCAAAACTAAACCTTTCACGAGAATCAGCCAGACAATTCATGAAACATCAACACTCAATGAAGATGAACATGACAACTCATCAGGTTCATTCGATTTCAACACAACTGATCTAAAGACAAAGAAACCAAGAGACTCTAATTCAATCAAACAAACAGAAACATTTGATCTTAAGACAAAGAAGTCAAGCGACTCCTTAAATCTCAACACAAAGAAACAAAGCGATACAATTGATTTGAAGACAAAGAAGCAAACAGAAGATAATGATCTTAGAACTAGTAGACAATCGTCTGATTCCAAGAATCAAAGCGAAATAGCTGGAATTATGGCAATAGATTCAGAAACGAGCATGAAGCAAAGCAGTGGCTCTTACACTGGCATTCAATCGGAAGTTCTTATCCAGGCAAGTGTCAGTCCAGGCGGTAGCACTTTTAACAAATATTCTGATAACGCTGAATATGAATCTAGTCCTAACAAACAGATGTCGACATCATCATCCTTGTCAAAACCTGCTAATGTGGATCCAAGACTTTCATATTCATCAACAAATGATGGAATCAAGCCATTGATGCCAGAAGAGAAATCAATAATGATGCCGAAAGAGAGCCTATTTGAGACATCGCAAACAGAATCTGTTTCCAAACTTCCAATTTTCACACCAAATTCTGTTGACAAGTCAGACATTTTCGACAAATCAGATGATGTCGTAATGAATTCATCAGAACTCGGCTACACAGAGACTTACGACAGAACAAATGAAAAGTCTTCGTCACCAAAAATCGAGCCTGTTTCTGATGATGAATCTTCTCTTTCGAAGCCTATAAATCTTTCGGTTCTCCAAGAAATGAATATTGATGAATCAGATGACTTCTCACCACAGCCTCTTATACAGGAGAGTGTTTCAAGTAAGTCAAATTCATCGCATAAAGGAATTGAAGAAAGTTTATTCAGCTCAAATGAAGAAGAAGATGACGAAGATGATGATGAGCTTTCAAGACCTATTAATTTATCTAAAATCAATGAAAGCCAACTTTCGTTCGCTAATTCGACAGCAGATAATGATGATCTGCTTAACAGCAGTGTGAATTCGAGTGCAGCTGGTGAAGTTAAAACAAAGAAACTCTTCACAGAATCAAGGACAAAGAATTTTGAGCGAACAGAAACGCTTTCCAGTAGTACTGCAAAAGAAACAGGAGAATTCACGACTCTTCCTGAATTACACATTTCCACTGAACTGATGAAGCCTCCAAATCAGCAGAAGAATGATGACAAAGGCCTGACTTTCGAAGAGTCGACTGTTGGTCATTCTCTCACAGATAAATCTCATGGACAGAGTGGTGCGTTATTCTCAAGCTTAGGGCAGAGTGACAGCGTTGTTTCTGATTATATTCCACACGAAACACAGCCTTCTCCTAGAATAAACACAAAGACAACAATGCAATCAGCATTTGATGAATCAATTAAGTCTGAGACTAGTAATTCAACAATGAATAATACAAAGAATAGTACAAACAAGCTGAGGGTTTCATTCAGTCCTGAAGTTATGGCTCCATTCATTAAATCAGTCAATAACAACAGCAAAATTGCTGCACAAAATGAAGAAGACAGTGAGAATGAATACGAGAGCTCTAACATCGTCAGTCCGATGGACCAACTTGAGAAGTATTCGAAAGAACATTCAGAACTTTCCAGAGTATCAGGTGGATCATTGAGTCATTCAACAACAATGGCTCCTTTGTCAATAGAAGAAGAAAATGTATTGAGAATGATCCTACCTAGAGCTGTCAATATGCAGACTCCCGAAATATACTCGGCTGTTGCGCGTGAGATGAACCTTCCGAGAAACAATCCCTCGGTGACAAATATAGTCGCGAACATCTGCAAATATCTTGGAATTGATACAGAAAAGTCTAACCCTCTTGAAGTCACACAGAGTCTTCCAGAGATAAGTGATGTAGCAGAAGAATCAAGCGACGACTACTTCTAATTTTATTTTTGTTATTTGTATTTTTTTATATAAACATGCGTATAAATAGACATACAGCTTTATTTTGTGCTTCATATTTTGATCATCATCATAATATAGAAGTAATATTTCTTTAGGTTTTTACCTTCAATAATATTCTATAAATATCAATTATCCTATAGGTTTTTACCTTCGATAATATTCTAAAATGATTATGTTATGTAATTTGTATTGAGCAATGTAGGATCAGCTAAAAAGCAACTAAGATATCTGTTATAAAAAATAGGAACTGCATAATATGCATCAGCATATAAATATTAACTTAATAATATTACAAATCTTGTTATACGGTTCCTAGTTAGTAAAATAGCTTTTTTCCCTAACATGAAAAAAATTTTGTCGTGTAAAATTATTTTTGTTTTGTAAAATGTCAATTGCTACTATTTGACATGTAAATATTTTTGACATGTAAAATATATTTTGTTTTGTAAAATGTAAATGGATAAAATTTGACATGTAAAATATTTTTGACATGAAATACGAAAACTGACAATGGAGGAAAAACCCATATGGTTACATCGTCCTCCTGACGCGTCAAATTTACGAATTCATCCGGGTATTAGGCATCCTTCGCGCTTACACGTACCTCCAAGACCGATGAAACGAGAAAACAGCATATATTCTGATGCTCAATTGCGAATTATACGAAATCACTCAAATGCACATCCACAAACGCTTATATTCCTCAATGAGGCGAAGAATCTGTTCAGTAAACAGCTCCCGAACATGGGTGCTGAATATATCGCAAGACTTGTATTCGATGTACACTCAGAATGCGTTGTTGTTCTTCACCAGGGCTTCATAACAGGCGCAATCAGCTCAAGATTGTTCCCCATTGAGAAGTTTATCGAGATTGTTTTCTTAGCAGTTCACACAGCAGCTCAAGCGCGCGGTTATGGACGTCTCGTCATGAACTACCTGAAGCAGGCAATGATGGTGTACGAGTTTTTCGACTTCTTAGCGTGCGCAGACAATGAAGCTGTTACATTCTTCAAAAAACTTGGATTTAACGATAAAGCAATTCTAATGGATCCTAGCAGGTGGGTGAGAAGAATCAAGGACTACGAGTGCGTCACGTTGGTGCACTGCAAATTACACAAAGAAATAGATTATCTGAATTTCCCAAAGACAATTAAAGCACAGATAGATTTCGTCGAAAATATCATAGGTAAGCATATAGTAAATACACCAAAGTACCTCCTCAACCCATTTACTCAGCATCCAAACGCTCCAACAATTATTTCGATTCCATTACCAAAAATCCTCAAATTAACTTCAAATTTAGTTCCTCAATCAGAAATGTACTACGAAAAAATAACAGATTACAAAGATAAAATGAAAAAACTACGTAAAATTCTTTTAGAAAAATTAGATAAACTCTCTTCAACAGATAAATTCGCTTTATTCGAAAGGCCTGTCACAGAAGAAATAGCTCCAAAGTACTTTGAAACTGTTTCGAAACCAATGGATTTCGTAACATTAAGAAGACGTTTGCAAAGATTCACGGACTACTACAAACGTCCTGAACAGTTCCTTGCTGACATACAACTAATATCGGATAACTGTAAAGCATTCAATCCACCTGGATCTCAATATATCGCTCTGGCAAATTCATTGTCCTCGACTTTTAGGTCCATGTATAACCAAGAATTTCCAGATTATACTATTTATTAATAAACATGTTGTAATATATTCTATAAATTTAATAAACAAATAATTTTTTTTCAAAACAAGTTATGTGGGTAAGTCTTCTGGTGGAGCCATTGCTTGGTTGATTATTGTAATGAGCTCTTCGTTCAATAATTTAATTGATCCATCTGACATGATTCTGAGCAGCTCGTCAACATCGTATTTACAATTAGACTCGGAAACTGGATGATCTGCAGCTGCTATCCATTCATCTCCAGGATAAAACTGAAAATGAGATTTATCGAAAGCTCCTTTGACGACAGCATCTCTATAAGTTGAGACTGCAATATAATATGGTCGTATAGGAACGTCCACGAATAATTCTGTGTGATTCTCTCCATTTATCCAACATTCAAGTGAGCAAATATTATCTGTTATTTTTAAACCAAAACCAACAACATCACCGGGTTTAAATCCTGGAGCTGGATGCTTTAAAGCATTGTGAAAAGCATCACCTGCATCACGTAAAGCGTATCCTTCTGCATCATAGCCAACTGGTCCCTCGATTGCAGCTTTAATAGTAGAAATGCCTATTCTGCAGTGACCTTGGCCGCTTTCAGTACCTACGAATGCAATTTCCCAGTAATATTTTCCTGGATTTATAAGTGCACGCGTTGAACGAGTTAAACTATAACCAACGTTGTTGTTATCATGTGTAACAACTGTGCTTCCGCTTTTGAATACATATGTCTTTGAAGATTTCATCTGCGAAAAACAAAAATCTGAATCTAACTCTGGATCTTTGACATTAGGTAGCAATGATAAAGCAGCCCTTCTTTTAACAGTTTGTGGATCGAATTTAAACTGGATTACCGCAGCTGCCATAGAAAATCCAGAAATTTGTCACTTTTCATAAATTTTTCGAAAATTTGTCACTTTTTATCCTGGCACTTTTAATTTTTGGCATCTTTTTTATGTAACGTTTTGAATTTTTGGCACTTTTATAAAAGTGACTTGTAAATTTGTCAAAATTTGACACATAAAAATAAAATTGACATTTACATGACATGATTTTTTTTATAATGTCAAATCACTTATATAAGTCACTTTTATTATTTATTGTCACTTTTATGATTGTCACCTTTTTTTAAATAATGGCAGCTCCTTCTCTTAATATAGTATGTGCCGCTATTACAGGACCAGATGACAGTTTATTGTTTATCGATAAATACGCACCAGATCAAACAGAACTCGAAATGGACTCTGTTATCTTTGTTTCTTTAGATTATTTCACAACAACAGGTAAAGCTTCCAAGAAAGAAAAATTTTATGGCCAATTACAAATACCAGACCAAAAATATTCCGTTTGGGGTTACAGAACTAATTTTGGATACAAAATCATTATTTTGACGAATTTCATCCAAAATACAAACGATAGTATTATTAGAAATATTTGTGATAAAATAAGAGATGCCATGTTCTTCCAAATTTGCAATCCATTCTATCAGCCATTCTCTCCAATCACATCATCTCTTTTCTTGAGCAAAGTTCGCGAGATTACTTCTTCACTGAACCAATCTTCAGACTAAAATGTTATTAATAATTCGTATACTTTTGATATTCTTCCATTTTTTTCATATTAGTAGTATATACTGGGGGTTATTTGCCAAAATTTGCAAATGCCTCTATGACCCCATTTTTGAAGGATTTAAGTCAAT
>MRSU01011387.1:0-25367 GCA_008369845.1 Trichomonas gallinae
TCGACGTCTTCGTAGGAATACTTTCCAAAGAGCTTTACGTCTTGCATTCGAAAAGGCCAGACCAGGCGGTTTGGACGGTTTTTAATAGCGATTTTTTGCTTCTTCCATATTTGATACATATATTGGCAATGTAGTCTATTTCTCGTTAAATTTTTCGAAAATTATTAAGATATTATTTTTGCTATAAAATTACTTTAAATTTTACTGTTTCTCAATCGCGTTTGATTACTTCTATACGGGACAGCCATATTTATTTGAGAAATAGAAAAATTTTAGCATCAACGCATCAACATTTTTTAAGAGATGTTTTTCGGTGCTATCACAGTTCCGCTCCATCATGTGGTGCGATACATCATGGAATAGCTATATATGATAGAGCAGAACTGTGATAGCACCGAAAAAGCAACATATTGGCAGGGATAATTTGTGATTCTAGACTTTGTGGAAATATCAGGAATTATTGATACTCCACCCACTACCCATCAGAAGGCAGTTGATATAGCATCAATAATTCCTGATATTCTCACAAAATCTAGAAACATCAAAATTTCACTTTAATTCTGCAATATTAACTTAAATAATAGTAGAACTTCATCTTTATGTGCTCTTTCATTCTATTTCCATTCATTTTGTTTGAGTAGTACTATGATTTAAGCTAATACAGTGTTGATTTGTGCCTTCGAAAATGGTTGTCTTGAAGTTGTCAAACTCCTTCTCATAGTTCCTGGAATAGATATAAACAAAAAAGACATCAACCAATTGCAATAATATAAAAATTAAAATTATCATATTCCTTATGAAAATCGTTGAGTTAAACATTATTTTTATAGAAAAACAGAAGTGGAAAGAAGCCAACTAATTTATACATATAAATTTAAATTATAATAAACAAATAATTTTATAGAAATAAACAACATACAAAAAACATAAGTGGAGATCACTCTGCAAAGCTTGTGAGTAACTGAATCATCTTTTGGCTCTTTGCGTAGCCTAGAGGAACAAATCCTAGTGTAAAGCCTCTTTTGCGGACATCTGCGCCATGCTCAAGCAAAAGCTCAGCAATTTCTACTCTATCATTATACACAGCTAAGTGCAGAGGCGAATCTTTTCCATAAGGGCCAACATTGGCACCATTATCTAAAAGGAGCTCGACAGTTGACGCATCAGTTCCCATTGATGCAAAATGAAGAGCTGTCCAACCTTTCCTGTTTCTTTTCTCAATATCAATTGGGAAGTCTAATAAAAATGTAATAATATCATTTCGAGCATATTTTGCTGCAATATGAAGCAGTGTATTGTTGTCTTCATCTACAGAGTTAATTAATTTCGGATTGCGATCGAGTAAAGATTTTAATTCTTCTAAATTTCCAGCTTCAATCAATGCAAAAGGATCAGGCTTCTTTTCAGTAGGTTGTTGTTGTGCTGTCTGCTCTTCATTGGCTTGAATTCTTTTGAATCGATCTTCAAAACTTCTAGGAGCCAATGATCTGCTCCGAGGTTTGTTCGGTTTATTCGATGGCGATAAAGCTGCATTATCGTCAAGTGCATCTCGGGAATGTGTTTTATTCGGCATATGAAAACGTTGGTTTGTAATTTCGGTGTTGACATCTGATGACGATTTAAACTTTGTGAGTTTGTTTGGCGACTTCTGCTCAGTTGGTTCTCCAGTTGGGATAAAATCGAGAATTTGAAGTCCTTCGTTTCCATATGCTCTTGAAACCCCAGCAATTAAGAGTGACAAGGACTTAACATCAAGTTGTCTGCACTTAGATGCGATTGAAAACAAAGTATTTAAAGGTAAAGTATAAAAAATTGGTTCCTTGCAGAAATTTTCGATGTTGAGGGCTATGAATGATTCAAGTCTCGATGAATCTTTTCCTTGTTCGATAATTTTTGCAAGCCTGCGGATAACAGTGGAATTGGACATGAAAATTTTTTGATAAACGTGCAATTTTTAAAATCTTGGAGAACCTTACTGATAACTACCCATAGATCATTTTCCCATAAAAATTTCAAAAATCTATTGGACCCTTTCTAACTTTTTTAGACCCCAAATAATTTAAAAATATATTCAAATTTTTGCAATGATGTAAAGATTTCTAATTCCTTAATAATAGTGTATTAAATACAAATTACTAAAATGTTACACATCTGATTTCTCATTTACTGCATATTTGGGTTAATTCAAATTGTAATTATCATTTTACAATAAAAACAATAACTATAAATAGTATAAACAATATTTACATCATAATTGCACCTAACCCACAAAATATCGAACAAATTTAAGCTATTTTCAGAAACCAAAAAAATATCAACACTAGAGTATCTTTTTGGCACATAAATTTGTATCATATGGGACAAGATATGATGTACTATTGGTTAATATTTGATTCAACTATATAAAATATTTGTAAATTAAAAGCTTGGATCTTGATATAGCAAACTCTTATTAGACATTTAAACTTATTTGTATAATCGTTAAGGTACAAATTTCATTATTAAGAATGCAATAATGAAATTAAAAATTAAAAAAAGGCAAGTTGTTATAGGATAGAGCCTTTAGTTCTTACCAAAGACAAAAATCAGCATTAAATACCGAATCAACAGCGAGAATATCATTCGTCAAGTTATCATCGAAAAGAAGATCTGCGAAAGAACTTTCGATGGATCCACTAACTTCCACCTCAGAAGGTGGAACAGGATCAGAAACCGGACTTGCCATTCCAGAGTTGGATGAAACAGATGAGGAAGAAGATTCTTTCTCGCACTGGCGTTTCATCGCCAAGAATCGATTCTTGCAGCAAGTATTGGTTCTACCACGGAAGAAATGGGAAATAACAGTCCACTTTGATCCAAGTTCATTATATTTCTGAAGAAGAAGCATATCTTCTTCAGGTGTCCATGGCCCATTGTTAACATCTGGACTGAGATAGTATTCCCATCTTTCCTTGACCTGCCTTACGTTGCGATTTGTAAATCTTGATGCAATGAAGGTCCAGTTGTTTGTTCCATTAGCCAATACTAGCTCTTTTAGCAACATGTCCTCGGCTTTCGAAAACTTTGCTTTCTTGAACTTTTTGTTCTGTGGAGAAATCGATTGATCAGTCATAACTTTCGAAAACTGATCAATTCTTATCACTTAGAAAATTTTGTAAGTCAACACAATAAATTGTGCGTCAATAAAAGTCGATTATTTTCCATTCAATTTTTATTTCAAGGAAAAACTCGTGAAAACATAAATAACATCTGTATACGAGCATATTCCTAAGTGGTCGTTAGCCAAATGTTTTGTGGCAGGCTCTCAAATAATTCAATGTAATGTTTTATTTGCGTCGAAGATTTTAGACCACAAATTTTGCTGTATTCAATTTATATAGCATAGAAGAAACCATAATATTTCAGATCAAATTCAATTATGTATATAGTCAATATGCAACAATATTTTATTAGCAAAATCTTCTTGACATAATTGAAAGCAACTGTCATTTGTCACGTATCGTCTGAATCATTTTAAAGCTGACATGTAAATTTTTGTAAATTTATCAAAAATTCAGAAGACTCTCAAATTGATAATTTATTAATAATATCATCAATTAGAACTTATTCTCTTTCAAGTCAAATTTGAGATAAATATGTCAAATTTTGCATTTATAAATGAGCGAACTCTTTATAAGCGATTCCAAGGCTTTAGATATGATATTCTTCTTAAGAACATACAGATAACTCATACTGTATAAGAGTAATCATAAAACTGTTGAAAATTTATATCTGATATAATTTGAGAAAGTATTCAGTGACTTTTGTTTTAGTACATTTAACTAACTTATCTTTGCAGTTAACATATTACCAAACCTGAGAACAAAACACTGTCTTTTTGAATTTCATATTAAAATTAATCTATGTGGATATAGGAACTGATAGATAGATCATATATGCAGTGATTTCATCAGTATTAATGAATTTTAAATTATTTTAATAATTTTTTTATTTTTTGCCTTATTACTGAAGTTTAATGATGAAGAATGATATATACGTATGAGTTATACTTAGCCGATCAATTCAAAACATCATTCGATGATTTTTTGGATCAATTTTTGGTTATAAACAAAGTTTTCCCACCGAATATAATGATTTTACACCGAAGAATGGGCATATATATGCGAATAATACATTGTGGAATATATAAGATTAATAAACACTCTTATGAGACGAAGATACATCAATTTGCCTTATTGAAAACATGTTCAAAAACCAATACTAGCCTGTATACACCTATAAAACAGAATGAACTACTCTAGAGTCATAAAACACTTCTACGTTTATTATTTTTTTGTATTAAACCAAGGATGATAAAACAATAACCAACACAAGAATAGCCCAATCATATAATAGTGAGGCCATACGCATTAATATGTCTTATTTTCGATGTCAATCAAAAATAAACAATTGCATCTGACCAAGAACATTTTATATAATGGTCAAAATCTTAAGGAAACAGTCATATTTTGAGTGTATTATTGATATATCCACGTAAAATCGCTGAACACTTCTTCAGAGAAATTGACCAAAGATAAAATTGATAGTCGATAAAATAAGAAACCCATAAATTCAACAAAAGATTGACTGGAGCCTAAGCAACATCATGAGTTACAGCAGCTGACCAAGTGGATAAAACATAAGAAAATAAAAATGTAAATAAAAAAAAAGTTACTCAAAAATTCTTTATTAAACATCATTCATTGAAATCTATTTAGCTTTATTTTTATTGGTTTATAAACGTTAAAAAGTTATAGTCTAGATTTGCAAATGGGACTTACACCATTGAAAATTTTGAGAACACTTTTCAGAAATTTAGCCCCCGATTAAAATTTAAAAGAGAATTCCAGAATTTAAAAGATTTTGCATTGCAAACATTCACGAGCAGCTGGTGACGAATAGTTTTCCCAAAATCTAAAAAGTATTGAATTAAAACGATGAAAAAAACTAAAAACGATAAACTATAGAAATAAAGAAATTTGTGAGACGATGAACGGTTATAGAGAAATAGTTCATTTTTCCTCATGATGGATATAGAAGATTGCAAAGTAACAATCAGATCCACATGCGAGGCCAAGTGCGCACGCAAGGATCTGGTTCACACGAAGTATGGAAAGGTTCTTGGTTTCGCACCAAGGCCATCTCCAACAGAAGACGATATTGTTAGGGAAGCTTCAAGATGCATTTTCTGCTACAACCCACCGTGCAATACATGCTGCCCAGCTAACGTAGATGTCCGCGAATACGTCCACGCTGCTGCAATGAAGAACTGGTACTACGCTGGCAAGGTCGTTCTTAACCAGAACCCAATGCCACTCTCAACAGGTGCCCTCTGCGCTATCGAAGAGACATGCGCTGGTGGCTGCAACTTGAACGGAACCCTCGAAGGCCCAATCAAAACATCTACAATCCAGCAGTTCGCTCTCCGCAAGTTCCGCGAGCTCAAGATCAAGCAAATCTGCCCACCATCCAACGGAAAGAAGGTCGCTATCGTTGGTGCTGGCCCAGCTGGTATCTCATGCGGTGTCTTCCTCCGCAGACTCGGCTTCCTGGTCACAATCTTCGAAGCTGACAACTTCGCTGGTGGTCTTCTTATGTCTGAGCTCATCCCAACACGCCTCCCATTGGAAGATGTCGAGTGGGAAATCCAAATGGCCAAGGATATCGGCGTCGAGTTCAAGCTCGGCCAGAGACTCGGCAAGGACTTCACTGTCGAGGACTTAAAGAAGCAGGGATACCTTGCTACATTCCTCGCTTTCGGCCGCCCAGAAGAAATCGTCCCAGATTTCCCATGCGAGGGTGCTCTCACATCAAGAGACTTCCTCCGCCAGGTTTGCGGCGTTCTCAAGCTCAAGAACGGACAACAACTACCAGATTTCACAGGCAAGAAGGTCTGCGTCCTCGGCGCTGGTGATACAGCTATGGACTGCGCTGCAGCTGCCTCCAGACTCGGTGGCAACGTCACAGTCGCCTTCCGTAAGGACTTCAAGGGCATGCGCGCTCACCCAGCTGAGATGCACGAACTCCTCGAGCAGGGAGTTGAGTTCCTTTCACTCGTCGCACCAACTGCCATCGACAACGGCGTCATCACATTCAGACTCCAGGAGAACAACAACGGCCAATACCGCGGCCTCGACGAGTTCATCACACGCAAGTTCGATGTCGTCATCCTCGCCTTCGGTGCCAAGATCGGCAAGCACTCCGAGCTCATCCCAGGCAAGATCAACGTCCAGAAGGTCGACGGCCAGGACATGCTCTTCATCGGTGGCGATCTCGCCATGTCACAGACAGTCGTTGAGGCTGTCAACGATGCCAGAACAGCTGCCAGGATGATCGCTGACTACCTCGGTGAGAAGCGCGAGATCCCATGCTTCGAGTCAGAAGTTGACCACGTTTCCCTCGAGACAGAATTCCTCGGCATGAAGTTCATCAACCCAACTGGTATTTCATCCGCTCCAGTTTCCGGCACATACGAATGCATCAGGAACTGTTTCAAGGCTGGTTTCGGTTGGGCTGTCACAAAGACAATTCTCCCAACAAAGGATGTCATCCGTGAGAACGACTTCAGAATCGTCAAGTGCGACGAGAACCCAGGCCCATCTGGCTCATTCTGCAACATCTGCATGATGACAGAGCACACAGAGGAGTACTGGCTCGACACAATCAAGAAGCTCAAGGCTGAATTCCCAGACCGCATCCTCGTTGCTTCCATCGCTACATCAGACTCCAAGGAAAGGTGGCAGACACTCGTCAAGGAGGTCATTGCTGCTGGCGCTGATGCTCTCGAGCTTAACCTCTCCTGCCCGAACGAAGTCCACGGTGAAGGTGGCTGCAAGGGTGGTTTCGACACAGAGAACAAGATTGGTATGGCTCTCGGCACACACCCAGTCTCTGTCAAGAGAATCACACAGTACGTCAAGGAGGCAACAACAGTCCCATTCTTCGTCAAGCTCACACCAAACATCACAGATCCACTCGACATTGCTCAGGCTGCTCTCGAAGGTGGCGCTGATGGCGTTGCTATGATCAACACAGTCTCCGGCATCGCCAAGTTCTGGCCAGATGGCACACCACTCCCACAGGTCGGCAAGGAGAAGTACGTCCTTTCCGGCGGCCTCTCCGGCGACCAGGTAAGACCAATCGCCCTCAGACAGATTTCTCGTGTCCACGGCAAGTTCCCAGAGATGCCAATCCTCGGTATCGGTGGCATTGGCTCTGGCTACACAGCCCTCCAGCACCTTTACGCTGGCTCTTCCGTCTTCCAGCTCTGCTCTTCAGTACAGCGCTACTCTTATGATATCGTCCGTGAAGTCAACGCTGGCCTTCAGTTCTACCTTTACTCATGGAGCCGCCCAGACCTCCGCGCTAGACTTTCCCACCACTCTGAGATGAAGACACTCCCAATCCAGGTCCCAATCCCAGAAGATACAAAGCAGGACAGAAAGGTCCCAACACTCGCCGAATTACGCGGCTATGGTGCTAAACACGTCGTCCAGCGCGAGTCATTCGATATCACATGGACTCTCCATGCGGAAATTAACGACGACCTCTGCGTCCAGTGCGGCAAGTGCGCTCTCTCATGCCGCGATAACTCCGTCGAGGCTATCCATCTTGTTGATGGCAAGTGGAAGGTCAACCACGATGAATGCGTCGGCTGCGCTCTCTGCCAGTCGGTCTGCCCAGTCCAAGCTATGAACCTCATCGAGTCTGAGAAGAGGAAGAACTGGCACCACCGTTCTGATTAGAGGGAAATAAAGAATTTTAGTATCTTTAAATAGATAATATAGATTAGCTATTTTAAAATTAATTCAATTTTTTTTTATTATATATAAAGTTGGTAATCAAGTAGAGAAATTAGAGATTCGCAAGATGTGACATACAAAACCGTTGTGATTTTACAATTTTTTACTAATATTATATAATTTTGAATTTGCAAATTACAACTGAGCTTCATATTCATTATATATGATTCTATAGGATATATTATGATGTTTTATCGTTGACATCATTATGTAATAAATCATATGCAAAGTATCGAATATTGAAATGAAATATTAGTGTAAGTCTAGCAAAATATTGTATATTCTTAGCAGATATATTTACATTCGTTTTTATTCTTTAAATAACAAAACAATTTATTTCTTGAGACGAGATTCGTACTCAGCGATTTGTACTTTAAGGGCTTTGATTTTTCTTCTCATTTCCTGGTTCGCGGTGAGTAGTTTATCGACTTCATTTTTGTCTGGCGCATTTAATATCTGCAAAAAGAAGTTGTAAATTTCTGGCGGTGGCTTTGGTGATGAATATAACTTAACAATAGCTTCTGAAAGTTGATCAAGGACACCAGCTTGATCCAGCATCTCGGCATAACTAATTTTCGCTTTCGCCATTTTTTATAACGTAATTTATTGTCACTTTTATTCATGACACTTTTCTTCATATCACTTTTCTAAACGACACTTTTTGTCAAAAAAATTACAAAAATATATCTTTAGATTTACATTACAAAAAAATATAAAATTATTTCCATCTGGCACCGCAGACTGGACATGTTTTGTCAATAGACTTAGCGAACCACTGCTTGAGGCAGTGTTTGTGGAATTCGTTCTTGCAGACAGAGCAGCGCATTGACGGTGCAACTCCTTCGCTGAAATAAGAGAAACAAATGATGCACGGCGAGCTTTCCAAGACTTGCTTGACGACGAAAGTGTACCATGAGACAATGGCTTCATTCACAGACTCAGTCTTCCTGAGTGTGTTCATCACTTCATGCATGCACAGTCTCGAAATCTCTTCGTTTCCGAATTCGCATTTGATTGATATGTTTCCGAAAGGATAACTCTCCGGCAGAGTGATTTCTAAGAAGACAGGTATCTTGTCCTCATTGTCTTGGTACATAGCTTTGATTGTGTTGGTCTGAGGGTTGAATCTGTAGGCAATCTTTTCGATTCTTTGGGAGAGAAGTCTTTTCTGCATCTTCCTGAACAATCTTGGCGTAATGACTCTAGCGGTGAAGGCGTACACCTCCTTCCTTCTTTCCATGTCTTGTCCGTTTACCCACGCGTTAGCTGTGTTGGGGAATGTCGAGATAATCGTCTCAAACTCAGGCGAATTCATCTGAATTCGCGGAAGAATCTTTATGATATCATAAGCAATGCTCTCTGAGATCTGTGACCTCCTGTCACCAGGCATCAACGCCATGCAGCTTGTGATGAATGGCCACGCGTTTATTTGCGTTGTGTCGAGTTTTGAGTTAAGTTTTGATTCGATTAACTCAAAGCTCTGGAAATAGACAATCAATGGGGCAACAAATGTCATAATATGGCTAGCATTCTTGTGCGTGAATGAATCAGCGCAAGAAATAATGATTTCGTTAAATTCTTGCTTTGATAATAATTTCAAAATCTTAAAAGCTCCTTCCACTTCATCTGAAACAATCGTAGGGAAAGGAGAGAATCGCACTGTCTGTTCTATCATTTGCTTTGCGATTAAAGAAACATTTGAGATTTTCTTGGCTGCGTCTTTAATTATGTTGAGGATCTTCATGACTAGGAAGTAATGAATGTTTGAGATCTTCTTGAGAGCTCTAGACAAAAATGGAAAGATTGGTTCAAAAGTAGACAAAATTGGGATTTTCTGCTTCAAGTAAACGATTGTGCGCTTCAAGTCATGATAGTCAGGCTGCTCGATTCGAAGATCTGGCGTCGGGATTCTGATTTTGTGCCATTCAATCAGTGCATCAATGACATCAGGGTCATTTGACGCGATTTTTCGCGGAGGTTCAGACATTGACACTTTAATTGACAATGAATCTGATGATGAATCGCATTTAATCTTCGTTGCAGCTGAGATACAGGCTAAAGCATATTCTAATTCCATTTCATGGGCAACATCATACATAAGCGGATTATTTTCGACGAAGTGCCACAAGTGGGAAGGAACAGACATCCAGTTTACACTTCTCATGTAAATAAAGACGTCAATCCAAGGCATCTTCTTGATAATTATGGAGTTTAAGAGGAGGCAGACATCGTGGATATCAAACTGATCGAATCCGATGTAAGACCAGAATTCGCAATAAAATTCTGGATATTTTGTGACTTTGAAGCCAAATTCTTTGACATTCACTTCAGCTCTATCAACAATATCATATGCACGACCTGCCAAATCGATTGGATCCAAGGTTGGAATATGTTCAACGATAAACTTGACGCAGCCTTCAAGCAATGGATGATCCGGGGTTATTGAGACGATCTGATCTGACATCACAAATGATTCAATCATCTCATCGCTGCATTGAATATGATTAAAAACTGATTTATCGACTTTTCTTCCTGAAACAAGGAATTCTGAGGCCATTGCTTGTACACTATCTTCAACTTCTTCATCATTTCCGAAAATTTCGAGTATTTTCTGGGATAATGAAAAATCTTCTTCTAATATATCGATAACCTGGTCTTTTATTTGCTTTATCTTGAAAATAGACAAGTCTCTGTTCCATATCTGCATTATCTTGACGATATTCTCAACATTTGTGGAGAAATTTTTCACATCTTCTTCATTTGCAAATATAACGAAGAACTTGAGGAAGTTCTCATCATTGAAGTCGAATTTTGATACATGCAACTGTGAGTATTCTATATTTGTCTCAGAAACAGTTCGGTGAACGATTTGATTATCTTCTTCTTCGAAAAATTCATCATCATATGCATCATTGGCATCATCATCCTCGTCATCATCAACTGCTTGCTTTCTCTTCTTCCATTTATCTCCCCATTTTTCTTTCTTTTGTTTCCTTGCTCTAGGTCTGATTTCTGCTACAATCTTTGCTTGTTTGTTTTTCTTGTTCTTCTTCTTTTTGTTCCTCTTGAGTATAAAACTGTCTATTTCGTTTTCTTCGTTTTCATTCTGAGATCTCCGTAATTCTTTGAGAATTTCTGATTCTGTGATCAGTGGAATATTATTTATAGATGGGTATATAGATCTGACTGTTTCTTCGCCAAATTGCTTGATAAATGTTAGTAAAGATCTCGATGTAATATTTTTCCTTCTTTTCAGCCATTCAACTGCATGTTCTTTGCCTATAAACTTCAAAAATCCTGGGATTCTTTGGTCATTTGACTCGTAAATCGGTTCAAAAATTCTTTCATCATTTGCAATCACTGAAAAACTGGATAAAGAACAAGTTGACAAGAAATTTGAGCTTGTCGTAGATATTGCAGTGATAAATGCTGTAACAAGATTTGATTTAATCATTTCGTTGTCTGATGAAGTAAATATATCGAAATAAATCTGTGAAATGCCAATAATTTTGAGTTGTAATGCGGAGTTCATGAATTTAGTGAGGAATTCATTGTCATTTAATGATAAAACGAACTCTACGACGCCAATTTGATCAGGAAACTCAAAATTCATCAAATGCTCTAATAAAGCTGTTTTTAGCTGACTGATATCGACAGAACCATTCTTTATGATCTCAGAAAGCAAAGAAAACAAAGAAATTTGACAATTTAAATTTGTTTCGGTAGAAATGAGCTGAATGATGTTAATTTCAGGAATATCGTAGCCACAAGCCAGGGCTTCCTGGTAAAAGTCGTAAATCGCTAATCTAAAGAATGGTGAAATATTTTTTGCAAAAGTTCCGTGTCCGACTTTGATATATTCAGATAAGTTCATTGATTCGAATACTTTTCTGACTTCTGTGTTTTCTTTTAAGTTTTGATTGAGAAAAACGCAAATTTTCAAATTTGTACCAAAAATTCGTGGCCAATTTTCTGTATTTACTTCTCCTTTGATTTGTAATCTTCCAAAATATAGTTGTACTTTGTCTAAAACCTCAGAAGCGATAGTTGAAATTATCTCATTTCGAGTTCTGCTGTTTGAGAAATGTTGATCGAACAATTTGCATGCCTGCGCGGTAACATTGTTGTTTTCATCGTGCATGTAGAATGTATTAGCAAAAAAAATCCTAGTCGCGAAATTTTTCAGATTTTTTGAGAGATTTTTGCAAATTACCGACATCATCTCAACTGATTTCGACCTGACCTGGGCGAATTCGGACTCAAATAGCAATTCGTATAAGTCTATGAAGACGTTCGCTGATTTCGAAATATCTTTGTTTTGCTGGAGCAACGAAATAACATCTTCTAAGGCTGATATATTGTTTTCCAAGCTCTTCTTGCGGAATTTGCTGATCAAAGCTCTGAGGCTTTGGTCAGTTATTCCTCCGATAAGAAGCTGGAAATTCATATAATTAGAAAATTTCGGTGTAAAACGTCAAACAACCACATAATGAATAATATTGCTAAAGCGAAAACAATAATTTTATTTTTTTGACAAATCAACTTTACAATGATCTTAATTTTGACGATTTATTTGTCAAACTATGCTTTACAAAGTTTAATGTTTTTAATATTATGTGGCGATCTCTATCTATTTCTGGAAATATATGTATTTGGTAGTGGAATAAGTAGATATATCCCAACAATATTAAACTCAGGAATCGTGAATTAAGAAATTGCAGATCTTTCTGAATGAACTCTCCTTTTTATATTGATTTTTTGACAGTTTATTTGTCAAAACTAGCTTTGCAATAAAATTAGAGAAACTTAGGCTCTTTCAGGGAATAGACTCCGAGACTCTGGCATTGAGACCAGTATTCATACAATGTGGTAGTAAAATTCATAAAATCTTTGGTGGTTTTGTCAGTTTTTTTTTGTCAGAATCAACTTTACAGACGAAAAGTGACAAATTTTCTTTTAATGTCAGATAGCGAATCTGATTCTGATTCCGGCAACAGTGGACGCAAGTATGAAGTCGAGAAAATCATTGGCGAGAGACAGAATGGCAGCAAGAAGGAATTCAAGGTCCTTTGGAAAGGTTATCCTTCATCAGAAGCAACATGGGAACCAATTGAGAACTTGGCAGGGGCCAGAGCGAAACTTAGAGAATGGAGATCAAAGAAGTTCGAAAATTCTGTTAAAGTTTCCAAGCCAATAAATGTTTCCGCAGTCGTTGGAGCAAGAAAAGGAGAAGGTGGCGAAATAATTTACTCTGTCATTGGAAGAGGTTACCATGATATCAAAGAAATTCCTAGCAAGACAGCCGTCCAAAACCACGCTCAAAGGGTTATTGATTATTACCTGGAAAATTGTGGCGAAATTATTGAATAAATACTAATGCATGTATATCGTATCAATTCTGTCCAGCTAAATTATTATATAAAAATTTGAAATAAAATATTCTACTAAACTCAGCTTTGTTTATCTAAATATACAATATATATGGACCAAAATCTTTATATATCCAACTTTGATAGCTTAGGAAAAAACAAAATAATATTATAAAAAATCCAAAGACATTTAATAAAAAACAAAATAAAAAATAGGCTTAGAATTCTCCAGCTATGAACTTCTGGACAAATTCAGAGCAAATCTGATCTCTGTTTCCTGGATTCTTCATAACGGCATCCTTTGAAGCGAAGTAAGCATGCAGAGCACTGTCGAATGGTTTCATTTCATCGTTTGCTGCGAGTCTCTCGTTCACTGCTTTGAGGTAAGCAGATTTGAGATTAGATGGCGCTGGGAACGAGAGAAGGAGCAAGTTCAATGGGCAGCGGGAGTTAAGTCTCATGATCTTTGAGCATTGGTACTCATTGGAAGATGAAGTTGAGGTCTCAGCTTGTTTCTCTTCTGCGGGGAATTTAACGACTTCGCCTTCCTTGACTGTGCCGAGGACTCTCCATGGTGCCTCCATCCTTGGGTGCCACTTGAGGACCTCTGGCATCGCCCTCTCTACAGACTCAGCTGCTGCTTCGACAATCTCTGATGGAGCAGCTTCTTTGTCCTCGACAACATTGATTGCGACATCTGACTCGTCCTCACTGTCCTGTGGCTCTTCTTCTGTCTTGAAAGCTGATATTGCTGTCTGTGCAGCCTTCTCTGCTTCTGCCTTGAGTCTCGCATCATCTTGGAGAACTCTTGTGCTGAATAACTTTAATGATCTGATTTGGAATGGAGCTGGATCTGGCTTTGGCTCTGGAACAACTTCTTTGACAACCTCCTCTTCTTCTGGCTCGACTACTTGGGACTGTGGGGGTGAATCCGATTCGACTTCAACTTCAATTTCATTTTCTTGTTCTGAATCTGAGCTTTCAAACTTAGCCTTGGACTTCTTTGGTGTTGAACTCTTCTTCTTTGTTGACGTATTCCTTGTCTTGACTGGAACTGGCTCTCCAGGGATCATATCTTCCCTTAATTCACCAGATTCGAGGAGTCTGTGGTAGAAGTTTCTGCACTGGTAGCCAACACGACCTGGAATGTTCATAGCAAACAAGCCCCACTTGCCTTGTGTCGGTGGATGCAATTTGATTGCTTTCATGAACATTTCTTTTTCAGCATCATCCCATGCACCTGTTCTCTTGACAACACCTGGATCGACGTGTCTATAATAGAAAGCGTTTGGATTAGTTTTGCGAGCTTCCCATGATTGTCTCTTTGCTGGAGACCATAAGGCAATCTCAGCATCATCTTCAACAGAGCCCTTCTTTACCTTTTCTGGTTTCTTCTGCTTCTTGTTCTTCTTCTTTGATGATTTGAGATCAAAATCGTCCTTGATGTGGATGTCTATAGAAGCCTGCTCTGTCTGTGGGTGGTTGCCGACTGGTGATGAGTAAACATCTGTGATGAAGCCTGTCTCACTTGGTGGATCCATCTACGTGAAATTTGATGAAGCGCGCCAAGGCGCCATTTTTTGAATCAAGATTTTTGATTTTCGCGGGAATTTTTCTGAATAGGCGGGATTTGTGTTTCCATCATCTACATCATATAGAAATGATATTTTTCAACTTAATTTAGTTTTATTCGATTTTTAGATTTTCGCGGGAAAAATTGTTTTGAGGCTAGGTCCATAAATCTCAACATATATATCATATTACTCGATGATTCATCGATTTATGGATTTAGATTCATTATAGCATAATATTTTTCAAGATATTTGAATACAAAACAGCGAATAGAATAAATATATAGGTTAAATTTATGAGAAAATGTATTGTATTGGGTTAAAGATAGATATATTCAAGAAAAAACCAGATTATTTAAAAATAAAAAAAATTATTTCGGAACAGATGGTGACTTTGGTGAGCCTGGAGACTGTGGTGGTGTCTGAATTCCGAGCTCATCTCTCTGCTGAGAAAGTTGTTCGATTTTCTCGCTGTGGTTCTCCCAGAATGGAAGATTCTTCGAACGCTTTGCTCTGATTGATGCCAAAAGCTGCTGGACTCTCTCTTGTGCAGACTTAGCAGCGTTCTCCTTGAACTCTTCTGGCTGGATGATGTCTGGCCTCTCCTCGTATTCGTTGCCTTCATCTTGAGCGCGCTTTCTTTCCTTCTCTTTTTGCTCCTTTTGAGCTTTGTCGACCATTTCGAGTCTCTTATAGGCCTTTTCGAGTCTTGTTCTTGGAACACGTGACTTCCTTTCTGAAGATGATTGTGCTGGTTTAACTTCTTCTTCATTCTTTTCTTCTTCCTCATGTTTTTCTTCCTCTTCATGCTTTTCTTCTTCGATTATTTCATCTTCCTTGACTTCTGCTTCTTCATGCTTCTCTTCTTCATCATGATTTTCCTCTTCATGTTTATCCTCTTCTTCGTGCTTCTCTTCTGTTTGAATTTCTGTATTTTCCTGATTTTCTGTATTTTCCTCATTCTTTGTTTCTTCTTCGTTATTTACTGCTTCATCTTCTGCAGTTTCATCTGGGAGTCCGATTTCCTCGTTATTATCTTCTTCCTCATGATTTTCTTTTTCTTCAGCTGTAGCTTCTTCCTGCTGATTGGCATGAGCTTCCTCCTCCTCATCTGGAACGAGTAAATCGTCTGGTTGGACAGCATTTTGATGATTATCTTCTTCTTCTGTATCATCAAATTTAAATGAAAGCTTGATTTTTGGCCTGCATGGGTTGTCTGCGTTTACAACATTCATTGCGAACTGATTTGGAAGAAGTGAGCCAAGAATTTCGGCTGTTAATTTGATTTCAGTCTCAGCGAACACTTCTTCGTCATCAAGTAATTTGACAGTGAGCATCTTATCTGTTGGCTCATCTGTATGTAATTTAACAACGTCATACCATCTCGGACTGAGTGTATTATTTAATGTTCTCGTTTTTGCGACTTCATCGGATCCCTCAATTGACACGGCAATGGTGGCATTCAATTTAGCCAAAGGATCCTGCTTTTTGAGGTCGATAGCATCTGTAATATGGATGTTCAATGCCATTACAAAAAAAATTAATCGATTTTCCCACAATTGACGATTTCCAACCCATTAAACTCTCCTTATTGTAAAAAGCATAAAAATCACACAAAAAGTGAAATATCAGTGATTCTTTACATCATCACTTTTCATCAATGACAACATATGGTTTTCTGACTATAACTATTTTAAAAATTTTGTATGTATGTTATATATTAAATGTAAATCCATAAAATGCAAATTTTTGAGAGTCATGTTTTTGATTGTGTCAATAAATTTATGTTCAGAGACCATATTTACTGTAAATGCAAATGTGTCAATGTATAGATATTATACATTATGATAAAAATTTGTATTATCGTTAACTGAAAAATAAAAATTCGATATCTTCAAGACAAAGGCTGAAAACCAGTGCAAATTACATGCTTCCGATGTGATTATTATGTTTGTCTATAGAAAAATATTGTCAGGATTCATTTTCTAAATTTATTCAAATTTTTTGAAAAGAGTTTCATATTATATAAATTTATGGATTTAGCTAACTACAGGTAATAATTAATTAATCTGCCATTGGTTCTACTCTTGCTTTGAAAGCTGTATTTCCAGAAAATTTAATCACGGCTTCAATGGTTCCAGTAGAAGACATCTTAACGGCAGTATCACCACCATCTAGAATAGAGAGTGCTTTGATCAAAGGCAAAAGCGACGAATATGTGAATGACGATCTGACATCTCTTCCTGTTCCACTGAACTCTCCCAGTGTGTTCCTCATCTCTGCAGATGTGTCTCCAAATCCACAGTGTGTTGAAATTGTAAAAAGTCTGCTAACTGTATAACCGCTTAGAACAATTTCATTTGGAGTTCCTATGATTCTGAACAACTCGTGGAGAGCATCAGTTGAAATGATAGCGCTAAAATCATTCATAACTTCAGGGTAGACAGCTTTTGGGAGCTTAGTGAGTGTTTTCAATGTGCAGATAGTGGATGAGTTAGCTTCTGTGACTTCAATTTCAAGCTTTGTTCGTTCTTTTGCACGAATTGTTAAGTCGACCGCAGAGTCTGCAAAAATGCTCATGCAACGAAGAAGCTTTGATATGCTGATAGTCATTCTTACTTTTTCCTCTTCAATGAAGCAATATGATGTAAAATACTCAGCTGGAATTAGAACATTGATGACCGATGAGCAGCTATCTGTAACTTCGAACTTAAAACCAGTTTCATCAACTTCCAATACAGCTATCTGGTCTTCCTGTCTCCATACAGCTGTGGATATCATTTTAACAATCTCTTTTGGCTTGTCCGTTGAACATGAAAATAACATTGACAAAAATATCGCGAGGAAGTTGAAAAGTGACAAAGTACTTCCCTTCTATTTTCTCGAACCTTGTTATTGACTCAAAATACTATTTAAGAGGCTCTCAAATACTTGAGTTGTGGCTTGAATGAGTTAGCAGCGATCTGTGAATGATGATTGTCTTTAATTGATTGAAAATTGATAATTGGATATAGATTGAAGTAATCCTATGAGATTCTTCATATTAAAAACATTTGGGTTCATTGTATTTATAATATGGTGTGTTAACAACGCTTTCATATTTTTCAAAAATATAAAATATTGTTTTTTAACATCAATCTGCTTATACTCCTGCTTAGGATTGGTTTTCTACTGCAAGTCTTTTTGTAATAAATGTCTAGCTTTAACGATCAATTATGAAACCCAGATTAGAGTCGTTCTATAACGGAATGTCAAAAAAATCGTTTTTGTCATGTAAAGTATTGGTAATTGAAATAATATGTTTTGTAAATTCCTTTGAATATTTCGCGTAAACTATAGAAAAATTGAGAGGAGATTTGTAAAATGATTTTTTGTTGATATTTCAATTGTGCTAAGACAAATTTCATTGCATTTGTAAATATGAATTATACTATTTGTAATTCATAATATATATGATTATCAAACATGAATCATCATGAAATTATGGAGTTTTACAGTTTAACACTTTTTTCAGTTGTTTTGAAAGTGAAAAGCTCTGAGAGCAACACTTCAAATAAACCGCCAATGCATTTAAGGACACCAAATGAGAAATCACTTCTCAATCATAGGCTGAAACGCCTTGAATCTGGCGACCTTTCAGAAGGAAAAGATTCATATTCATTAATTATTACTCAAAATTCCGTGAAACGATTAAATATTGATTCCAGAATGAAAGAAAGTACTCACTCATCATCAGTAAAGTACAATAACTCACCCTGGATTAATGCCGTTTTTGATTCACCAGTTTCATTGAAAATAAGACTGGATTTCCTAACCGTGAGAAGGATGATTTATACACGTGTATTTTTCAAGAAGTGGAAACAAAATCATTTGAGAAAACCAAAATCTAATCTTAAAAAGTCAGCAAAGAAACCACGGAAACAGAACTCTAATGACATAAGTATCAATAGCGAACTTGCCATTATACGCGAAGAAAAGATAAAACAATCGAAATTAAAAACCATCAATCCAAAAGACGCGAGCGACAAGCAAACACAAACATGCTTTGTATCAGATTCTGATTCTTACACTCATATTGCAAAAGGCAATAGTAACAGAAAAATTCAAATTTCTAGCGATGATGATGCTGAATATGAAGAATCAATTGCGAAAATTAGAAAGAATAGAAATAAAACCGCGATATCATCTACCAAAAAGAGCAATAAAGCAAGTACTCTCAAACAAATCTCAAATAACGATAAACCAATCTTTGAAACACATAAGCAAGGCTCAATACGTTCAAATACGATGATTTCTGAAGATTCAATCAAAAGTGATTTGAATGAAAATTCATTAAGGAAAATTCAAGGTAATATGATTTCAAAGATGAAAACAAACAGAAGTATAAACTATGATGATCTCACGGTTGATTCTTCAGAAGAAGAATCTGATGAAATTAAATTATCAGAATTAAAATCTAAAGAAAAAACAAAGCCTCCATCACCAAAGTCATCACCACCAAAGAAAACACGCAAATCTAAAAGCCCGAAGATTGATTGGGTGAAAACGAGTGAAAGAATGAATAAAACACAAACTGTTGAAGAAAAGCTTGCAAAACGCAAATTACTGCATATGATGACTGCTGAAGAAGAACCAGAGGCTGAAGAAACTCCTGAAGAACCAAAAAGTCCAGAATTAATTTGGAAACATTATCCACCACAAGAATTCCAGCGAAAACCTCAGGAAAATATTAACGAACATGACTCAGATGACTCAAAGATGCCAATTCCATCACCAAAGCTCTCAGGAATGGAGTTTTATAGAGTTCCAACAGAAGAGAGAATCGAAATTGAGCCAGTAGAACCGAAATTAGAATTCCAGAGCTTCATAATTAGTGACAATGTCAATGAGACAAAGCCATCATTGTCAATGTCTACTGCTCTTCCAACAGAAAGATTTTCTTCCGATGAAAAATCTGCTCCATCGAAGAATAACTTGAGCATAGATTATATGCAGAATGATGCTGATGAATTGGCATTCAGGAACCACGCAAATAATGTGATTACTCGACTCGAAAATCAATATTCTCCGAAAAAAGAAACAAACTACAGCATGTTTAATCAAAAAGAAAGAGAATACAAGCCTTTAATGCAGATGAACCAAGGCAATAAAAAGATTGAAATTCCTAAAGAGAATTATTCAGATGTTCCTGACATAGAAGAAGAATTGTCCAAATTATCTATGAAGTACAATGCAAATGAGTATTCGCCAAGCAACAATAGTAACAACAATAGAAGTGTTTCAGAAAATTCTCAATCAAGAAAAGTTCCAATTAAACGAGAAGATCCAAGATCATTTGATATTGATGCATATTATTATAAACCATCAGCAAAGCCAGAAAATGCAAGATATAATGATGCTTTTAGAACTCCAACACAACAATCGAATTTAAGATCATTTGATAATGATACGTATATCTACAAATCTCCAACACAGCCAGAAGATGCAAAAAACATTGACAATGTCGCATGTTCTTATAAATCTCCAGTGAAACGAGAAAACTCAAGAAATTCTGATGGTAATGAATTTAATAATAAAACTTCATCAAAGCCAGAAATATCAAGATCTAATGATGGTGTTGCATACATCTCCAAATCTCTAACAAAGCCAGAAGGAGCAAGATATAGTTATAATTCGCCGATGAAAGATTCATCTACAAATACTTTTTCACCGATGGAAAAGAATAAATCATATGTATCTGCTGCAGTTCAATCTGAAGAATTTTCGCCACTCAATGATCAGATGCTTCATGCAGATAAAACCAGAGCACAAAGATCAATTAAGCAAAAATCTAAGAGTGAGAAAGCAATCGAAAATCCGCTGCCAATAGACACAAACAAGCTGGATTATGATGAATATCAAAATTCTCAACATGTTTCACCAAATCAATACTTTGCATCTCAGTTTAATTATCCTTCATCATCAGAATATTCAATGAGTCCATCAAATATCTTACAAACATACTCAACAAGCAAGCATTCACCATCAAAAATGAATTCTCCATCATCATTGAACGCAATTTCAAGTCCACCAGATAGCGTTTCATCTATTAATCGCCAAAGAACCCTCGATAAAGAGCAAAAATCACCAAATTATTCCAATAGAAATGATTCTGATGACAATTGGCCAAATAATACATCATCAAACTCAATGAGCAAGCATTCGCCATCAAAAGATTATTCTCCGTCATCTTTTAACGCAATTTCAAGCCCACCAGATGGAATTTCATCTCAGAATCGTCAAAAATACAATGTCAAAATGCAAAAATCACCAGATTATTCCAATAAAAATGATTCCGATGAAAATTGGCATCCCAATACAATATACACAATGTATGAAGCAAGAAGTCATAGTTTGGAAGTTTTCGATCTTAACCATGTAGATTCGCCATATAAGAACAGCCATTCTCCAAGTCATTTAAAGAGCCACATATCTACAAAGAAGCTAACAACCTCGAAAATAACTCAATCTTCCCCAGATATCAAGCTCAAAACAAAAAGATGTGGAAGGAAGAAATTTGTCGAAGAAGAAGATTCTGATGATCAAATGCTTATGGATGCATATAAAAATTTATCTGGTCGTCTTTCGAACATCAAGATGGGAATACAAAGCCGTGATGAACCAATTGACTACACAGCAATTTCAGCTGCCATCAGAGCTCAGTCGAAATCGAAGCCTAATTCTCCAGTTAGACAAAGAGATGAAACTTTCGCGGAAAATAGCTTAGCAGATTCTCCGCTCACTGAAAATCAACGTTATTCATCTACGAAGTCTCCAAATTATGCATCTAAAGCCAAAAATCTCAAGAACAAGGTAAAGTCTCCAAAGAAAGCGAAATCACAAGATAAAGAATCTTCAACTCAGAATTCATCCGATGATGAATTAAACCAACGTAATTTACCCAAAGACGAAAAATATCAAATATCTAAAGATTCATCAAAATCTTCAGCACAAAATATATCATCAGATGATGAAATTCGTCAAAATGAGAATGATTCATTTAATCGTCTTAAATCATCTAAACAATCAGATGACATAAAATCATCAAAATATGATCAAAAAGTTCCAGAACTAAATATTTCAATGAATGATGAAAAATCTTCAAAGGCCAAAGATTCTCTCAATGATTTCAAGACTACAAAACAAAAAGAAACGAATAATGGTCCTAAATCTCCGAAACTAAAAGACTATACCACTGATCATCAAAATGATTTATTATATAATAATAAATCAGCAAAACCTAAAGATACATTGAATGATATCAAGTCTCCAAGACAAAAGTATTCAGTTGATGCTCATAATGATGCTTTATTGGACGATGAACAAGCGCCAAAGACTAAAGATCCACTCAATGATTTCAAGACTTCAAAACAAAGAGAGTCAAACAATGACCTTATTTCTTCAAAGAAGCAAAAAGACTCAATTACCAATCACCAAAATGATTTAATCAATAATAATAAATCACCAAAGATTAAAAATTCATTGAGTTACTCAACAAATTCTCGTCAGAATGATATAACGAATAATGAAAAATCTCCAAAGCAGAAGGTTTCTAATGATAAAGAGGAAAAGCTTTCTAATAACAAAGATTCTTTAAATCAGCAGTCGCCCATAATGAAAGATGTAAAGAAATCACCAGACTCAAGAAACAAGGATTTATCACAAAATGAAAAATTATTCGATTACAACAAGAAGCAGCAAAATTCTGACTATTCAGATGAAAATGCTGATATATTCGACAACACACTTCTCAGTGGATCTGAACTGCCAAATGCAAAGAAAGCAATTAAAGATGAGCTTGCTCAAAAATCTGAAAACAAACTTTCTATTCCAAATATTGATGGTAAAACAAACCTTTTTAACGATAATTCATGTGATGGTGGATTCGTATTTGTTGGCAGTGATGAAGATGACAAAGAGCGAGTGAGAAGAAACAGCAAAGTCCATCAGAGGAGATACAGCACTGAAACTGAAGAAGGCCAGAAATTGATACTGAATCAAGCCATGCACAGACTCTCAGACTATTTGGAACTTGATGAAGAGATACCTGCAATTCAATCGCCATTATCACCAAACAAGGAATATATTGAAATCAAGACAAACGAAAATATCCTCGATTCAAACAAAGTACCAGAAAAGCCGAAGAGAGATGTCAAATTCGCACCAGCCGAGACATTAAATAAAGTTATGGATAACTTCCCTTCATCCGAGAGTGGATTCTCGGTTTACGATCCAACGCCTAAGAGGAACCCGAAGAAAGAATTCTCTGACATGTCTGACATGTCAGAATTTGAGCCAACTCCTTCTATGCCTGATCAAGTTGTCAGATTCTCAAAGGAAGATTTGATTTCACGAAATGCGGAGGAAGGAATTGATGAAAAAGGAAAAATACCTAAAGAAACTCCACCATCTAAAGGAACACCTGCTAATTCTTATAAAATGGGTTATTACGAGGAAGAAGAGAATTTCGTTTTCAAAAAGTCATCGAGGAGGACTCCAAAGACTAAGAGAAGAAGTTCACAGTACAAAGAAGATTTTACTCCAACAGCTAAGGGAAGCATAACCCCACATAAAAATTCAAATTTAATTGATGACGAGAAAACGCTAAAGAAACTGACTTTATCGCCAGCTACTGCACAGGAGATTAGTGTTGATGTACAAAAGCTAGAAATTTCTCCTCCAAAAATTGATGTTTTGCAAAAATTAGAAATTTCACCTGCCAAGGCCAATGAATGGGAAAGAAAGCCCGATTTATACATCTCCTCAGCAAATGAAATCACTTACGCCCCGAAAGATGATAATTCTTCTAATGTCACAAAAGATGATGTGGAAAATAGCTCTAAATACAGAAAGAAGGTAGATTATAATGAGAAGTTTCTAATTTCACAAGAAAAATCACCGAAACTTGCAATTTCTGTAGCAGAAGAAAATGAAAAGATGCCACAAGAAAGGAGCAACTTTATGTCTGATCTTTCGGAAGATGATGCTCCGGAGAATGAAGTACAAGGTACTCCAAAGCCACTTTATTATGAATTATCTCATTCAATTTATAATCACTCGGACGAAGATGTAGAAATGGTTGGTTTAATGTTTGACGTTGGTGATGATGATGGAAGCAGTAGTGATGATTTGCTAATATCACAATTCAAATAATTTTATATTATTTATGTTTATTTTTGTAATGTTTATAAATATATATATATATATTAAACGGTTTTAATACTATAAATTTTAAATGGAATCAATCGACTCCAATGAATTTGAAAATTTTCTTATAGACATCAGGTCTGTGTTCGCTCTTAATAAGATCATGTGGGCCATTTTCATACTCAATATACTCGCAATTTGGAATGCTTGTAGCCCATTGCTTGTTAAATTCTGGATCGACTTGAGGATCTGCAGTTCCTTGCATAAAAAGCATAGGAATGTCTGATGGGAACTTATCTGCGCTAGACTGGACAATGTTCATGTTATAAACAGCTGAGCTTAGAATAACAAAAGAAGCCTTTGTCTGTATATATGGAGAACCGGCTATGGCTTGCTTATATCCCTCTGGTGCATCCGATTTCATGATATCTAAACCTGTATCAAGGCCAGCTGAAGGATGAACCCAAGATAAAGCCCACAATCCAAAACGCAAGTACCAAGCAGGGTTTGGATGCTTCCTTGTTCTCATCCATGGTGCGATGATAATGACACCCTTTATTATATCGCTCGTAACATGGTGGTTGAGGATATATGAAACCGAAGAAAGTCCTCCAAGCGAGTGTCCGAATAGATAAATCGGGATATTGTTGTATATTGATTTTGTATATTCGACTAAATGATGAATTTCATCAACTATTTGTTCAACTGTTGTTTGTGATCTGCCTCCTGGACTTCTTCCATGTCCAATATGATCCGTAGCGAGTGCGGCACCTCCATGTTCTGTGAATACTCTCATTACGTTCGCGTTGAAGCAAACACAAGAGCAGAGACCGTGAATGTACAAAACAACGTATTTTGTTGGTCCTTCTTTAACCCTCCAATGGCATCCGACTGCTTTTTTGCCTAAAGCATCAACTTCGAATGTTTCTCCATCATATTCAGCACTCCAGTTCGCATCCGCTAACTCCATGTTGTATTTGACAGATTTTAACTCACATTTGACAAAATTGAAATGATTTGACAAAATTTTTGTTTATATCATTTTACATGTTAAAAATAAATAAATTGTGTTAGAAAAGGTATGGAAACTTCGAAGGGCTCTAGGAAATTACCCTAAACTTTGTAGGTATTATATAGACACCTCAAAGATACTATATGTATGATATCTAAGGATTTAAACAATTACAAGTCGAGTTTGAATTTTCCGTAAATTATTTTTCAAATTTTCATAATAAAAAATATATTTTGATTAAAATTTATATTTCCTGTCAAAATGAAATGTTATAAATAATACATATCATTCTATAATAGATACTTAGAATAATTAACTGATTTGTCGCCAAAAATCATCAATATTCATTCGAAGTCGCCGCTGTCAAATATTCCCGGAAGGGGAATAA
>MRSU01011388.1:0-35270 GCA_008369845.1 Trichomonas gallinae
AAAAAAAAAAAAAAAAAAAAAAAAAAAAAACAAATAAAATATTATAACGATATCGTTAAAATATTTTGAATTCACGTTAACGTACATTGATCCCGATTTTTTTCAATATGCGGTGTTATTAAGTCGCTGCCGGCTGTTGCATTTTTGTTTTCCAGAGATTCTCTAATAGAGTAATGCATAAAAATAGCCTAATTTTAGCAATTTCGATTTTTGATTTCTTCATTAGTTCAAATCAAAACTTTTGCATCTTAAAATTATTTTGCAGGCATTTTTGCTTTTCCACATGCAATATTAATGAAATAATAAAGCTTTTGATTATGAAAACCATTTAATTATAATAATGATGGCTTTCATCTTGATCATCATGAATCCATAAGCCTAATAGAAATTATATAACATATCTTGCATTTGTTTTGAACGTTTTCATACATTAAAATTATAATTCCAATTACATAAAGCCAAAGCGCCATCCCTGCCATCCACCAGGCTTGTTGGAACAGAGACTAACTTTATTCTTTATTATAGCGTCTTTTTTATATAAAAATCATTTTTTTCGAAGTTTCAAATCAAATGGCATCGAATTCCAGTTTCTAGGCGAGGAGATGTCAACTTAATCTCAGCAACTCATGCGGAATGTCTTAAAATGTTATGATATAAATTAAATAATAAAAAATTTTCGGTAGGTCATTGTGTAGTTTCATTTTTTAAAATACATTTTCTGTGAAATTATATCTAAATATAATTTAATTTTTGAAAATATTGACTTCATTAATGGGCAACTCAGAAGTTGTATCTAACCCATTTATGATACACACTTACATCCCAAGAATGTATTTGTCTCAGCAATTACATGAATATGAGATATATCAATAGATTATGTTGAATAGAATACAGTTAAAGAAGAATTGGGACATTTTTTGTTATTTTAAATATATCTTGATTTGAGTAATTTGGTTCTATTGTTTCTCAATTTATAAAAAGCAACATTTTACAAAATGTAGCTTTTTATTTTGTAATTTTAATGAAATTTTGATTTTGGGCTTCATATGAAGGTCATCATGAAGTTGTCAAACTCCTTCTCACAGTTCCTGGAATAGATGTCAACGCAAATGATGAAAATTATTGCGTTTATGACGAACATATATGTGTTAAAAAAACCTTGATATATTTATATAGTCGGCGGCAAAACCTGGCAACAGAGGCCAAAAAGTCAATATTAGAAGCTAGAACTTTGTATACAATATATACACTAGGGGATGTATTATATAATTGAAAATGAAAGCAATATACCTATATTTAATTTTGAGATAAAATCTAATATTTATCATAATGTTTTAAAAATCATTATTTACATTATATATATATTTAAAATCATAAAATTTAAGTAACAAGAAAAAGAAAGTTTAAATAAGGACTACTCTATTTAACATAATATCGCTAATTAATTCATAGAAACAAGTTGTCTCTCAAGGAGATGGTGACCTTCCTCAAGTGGAAGGTGGTAGCTGATGAGTCTGATGCGCCAGCAGCCATACTCAAAGTATGGGAAGTTAACTGTTGAGTTTGCTGCCTGGAAAAAGGCCCATGAACCCCAGAAGAGGTGTGAAAGATGAACAAGCTTATCTACCCTCATCTGCCACTCAGCAACTTCCTTCTCTGACGGCTCCTTGTTGTAGAGACTCTCAAGGTAAATCTTGATGAATCTGATCTGTTGTTCGTAAGATGGGAATCTTGTGAGGTCAAGCTCAAATCCACACCACTCAAGGAAGTGGTTGGCGATGTCATATTCTGGCCATGTGTATCCGGAATATTCATAATCGACAAAACCGACGTCTTCACCATCCCAGAGGATGTTGCCAGAGAGAAGGTCATTATGAGTCAAAGCAAGTGGTCTTCCGCGCATAAGCGAGCTGATCTCATTAAAGAGCATCGAATAAGTATGGCGAAGTTGCTCAAAATCAATTTTGAGACCATTCTTTTCAAACTCTGGATTTGTCTTGTCGATGAAATTCAAGATCTTCTTGAAAACACAGTTGTCCTGATTGTTTTCGAAATATGTACTTTTGTGTAGCTGGGCAAGCTTTACAGCAAGTTTATCCGATATGACTGGATCAGCCATCATAGGAACATCAATAGCACGGCCTTCCTGGAACGAGCAAACCATTCCGTTATCGAAAGATGCATAAATCTTGATTAAATTGGCCTTTCTGATGTTTTCTTGTTCAGAAACACGGTCAATTATCTGCTCTGTGTTGTTACCATATATTCTCACAATAGACTTCTTCGCTGGAGTCTTCAGCATATAGACAGAATTCGTAATTCCACCAGCAAGTGTTTTCAGTGTGATTTTTGACGAATCAAACTTAAGACCGAGCAGCTTGGTCAAGAAAGCAAGCTTCTCATACTCACTACCACTGTTTGGGAAAAGCATTCCATGGTTAACTTCTATGTCCATCATTTTTCTGAATGTAAAATACTTTGTGAAGAAATGCGGTTGATCGGAGGCCTCAATTCTATCAATCTTCTCAAAATAAATAATACACTGTATAGCACATTATATGCAGAAATATCACCTTTTCGCATGATTTTTTGATTTTAAAAAACGTTTTTGTCACGTTTATGAATTCAATTTTTTGTGTTTGTCACGTTTTCTGCTTCCTATTTTGTAATCTTCCATTTACATATATTTATATTATTTTAAATTTTGATTTTTTTTGGATTATGTCATGTTTTTACTTTTCTATTTTAATTTCATTATATTAATAATAACATATATTTTTAGATTTTGTCACCTTTTAACCTATTTTGATTTTATTATATTCATGATATAGATGTGTTTAAATTATTTTTGGTTTTGAAAATCGTTTGATTTTGTCACTTTTATTTTACGTTTTTTTATACATCTATATTTCATTTGGTTATATTATATATGGTATTTTTGGAGGACTCGATAATTAGGGCCTCGAAAAAATAAACAGGGGATTTAGATTATTTTTCCGTATCTCAAGAAATGGAATTAAGCTAAAAAACAAGCACATTAATAACGAATTTAGGCAGATATATCAGAATTTTCTTTCCATAATTGATTCTTAGCAATTTTGGGAAATTAATTATTCGAAGAAAATCAAGCTCGCTTATGGATATAACTGTTTATTAGCGCCTAATTCATATGATTTTCAATCAATTTTGGTTTGTTTTTCATACAATTAACGTAAAATTTAATATTAACATTTTATTATAATATTTTTAAGGTTCATTGACATAAGATGTCTTGATACAGTCTTCTACGCCAACTGTTATATCTTCGAAGTGGAATCCTGTATCATTGTCATCGAGATTTGGTGCTGATGGATTATTGAGGTCCTTAAAGCCAGAGTCAGTGAAAGGAAGGGCAGTCATTGCAATAGCAATGAGCTTGGAAAGGTTCTTGACTCTTGTATCATCTTCACTGTTGTTATCGAGAATTGGCGACAAAATGTTCAGCATGTATTTGGATGTTAGCTGAGGAATTTCCGTCCTTATCTTGAAGAAAGAGAGAAGAGCATTCGTGAAGAAGTCATGCTTATCTTGCCTCGTCATCAGACCTAAGAACAAAGACTGAGCGATGAATAGTGCTTCGTAAGGAGTTCGAAGATCAGCGCCTTGACAGATGAAATCCGAGAATGACTGATCTTGTAGATAGGGACTCAAGTCGATGTCAGTCAAAGCTGCAGCAATAACAACGAAATAAACGAAATCATTTTGTTGCGTGACACCTTGCAAACATTGGTTTAACAATACCATGGCTTCCTGTTTTACGCGCTTGTCAGCCAAAGGTCCAACAAGATGAGCAGCAAGAGCAATTCCGAAATAAGCCTCGAAATCGATGTTTGCATCTTCGAATGAAGAAAACAGCAATTCATAAAAAGAGTCCATGGCGTTGATCATCAGGTCAGACTGGTTGATAGATGAAGCTATATCAAGAATAGACGGATATTGCATAACATCATGAGTGAAGTCAAAAATCGCAGAAATCATTTCCAAAATCGCTGGCTTGATTTCTGTATTATTCGACTGAAGAAGAGGGAACAGGGCCCAAATGAGAAATAGTGGCTGAACATTGCATTTCTTGTATGATTTGATGTATTCTGTGATCATTTCAATGATGAAAATCAGTCTGCGCTGGTTCTTGGATTGATAGGCGCGTTTTATCAAATCTATGCATTGTAATTCAGTCAGTTGGTTCGAGTCAACGATCGTATCCATGTATCCTGAATGAGCAGTGATGTCAATGTATTTGTTGTAGATTTCGAATTCATCTGATCTTGCAGCTGTTTTGTTTATGATCCTTAAATATTCTTTCGGAGTTTTGTCTGTGCCGTCGAATTCGTCTTTGAGGTCGTCGAAGCCTTTGTACGCTATATACTGCTTGAAGAAATCTTGGTAGATCCACAGTTGATCGCTGCTACCCATTGTTAAGCCAATCGCCATAATATACAAAGATGTCGCTTCTCTTTTCACGAATAAATCAGAGCTTTTCACAGCAATTCCATAGATTATTCCGTAACAAGATGGTTTCATGACGAATTTGTAGAATGGCATCGCGCTTATTTCATTCTTGATTAGAGAAGTAAACAAAGCTTCGTATATAGCTTCTGGGCATCTTCTTAGTAAGCAGTTGATCAAGTCGGCGAATTGCTTTGCTTCGCAGTAGTTTGCTATCAATGGAACAGCAATGTGAATGAATTTCTCTGAGTTAATTTTCGTCCAAATGAAGAGTTTCGCTGCTGCTTGCGCGCTTTCGTCTATTGTGTATATCTTGATTAAAGACTGAGCCATGATCGCGAGTAATGTTCTTGGGACTTTTTCTGAGTTTAGAGTATCTGCGATTGTCGACATAATCGCTGATGTTTGAGTCTGCAGTTTGGACTGAGACATAATCGCAGCAACATCGTCTTTGTATTCTCCCAAAAGTTCTGAAAAGTTCTTGTGAGGAATTGCGAAGCCAGGAGATGTTTGGATCTTCGCGTCTTTGAATGGTGCATCGCCAGTTAAAACCCTCAGTGCAGCGTGGAATAATGAAATAGATTGCGTTGAAACTTCAGCCTCTGTTGAAGAAACCATTGTCATTGCGATTGCAAGTAATTCGAAGATTGGGTCTGTGTTCAGATCGGATCTTGGTAGGTTCAACCTTTTGAGGTCTTTGTTGTATGAATCTATCATGTGGCTGAGCTTGACAGCAATCGGCATCTGGAATCTTAAGTCACGATAAGCTGTGTGAACATGCAAAATGTTTCTGTTTACACTCAGATCTGTTATATCTTGGTAATTTATCGCTGAATAAACTCCCATAAAGTTTTCGTTCGCGTAGAAAGCGAAATGATTCGAGAACATTATTACTTTGAAATCAGACAAACCACTGCATTCACCAGGAATGGATAATTCAGGGATAGAAAGCTGCATTGGCAAAATTACTTGACTTTGTGTTTCGTTTTGCAAAACAAAATCGAATTTTTGGTTCCTCACTAATGCAATTTTCGATGTTACTCCGATGCCAACTCTCATCATCTGGATTGATTCTATCTGATCGCCAAGCTCATCGATGAATCTATCGAGATTGTCTGTCAGAATGGGAGAATCTACTTCAGCGTCCAAAATCAAGACAGATTTTTCCTTGATTGTTTCTCTGACGAATTGAATGATCTCGGAATACATAACATCTCTTGGAATGTTTTTTGTTGTCAGAAGCCAGTATTTATGCCTCTTGATGTCTTTGTCGACTGAAACAATGAACTTTGAGTTGTACATGTTCAGATAGATTGTGTCTGTCCTTGAATAGTTTTCTACGTCAGGCCATGATACTGGATTTTCGTCCAAAAAGTGCCTCAACATTTTGATTTCTTCTGCCAAAGCTGGGAAAGGCGGCGCGAAATAAGAAACGACAACATTTTCGATAACATTGAAATACGAAGACATCTGCGATATTATATCTACTGATGCGACATTCAAAAGCGATAAACCGAATGGAAGAGGATTTTTGAGAATTGGTCCTATAAATAGTTTATCGAAAATTTCGCTGACAGTGAAACCTGTTTTCTGCGACAATTCTTTGAGGTGGAACGGGAAAGAACCGTGCGGAATGAAGACAGGGAACATTGATTTATGCTGAGAGATTGCTTTGAGCGATTGCTCTACAATTGAAGGAGTTGCGCAAATAAAGAACCAGACGCTGAAGAAATTTACGAAAATTGGATCTTCAATGTTTTGACTTTTCGCGAGTTCGTCTGTCATCATCATGAATATTATGTCGCTCTTTAGTGAAGCAATAGCGTGTTTAATTGCTGCCATGTAGAAAGCTACACAGTTTATTGGCGGATTCTTGAATATTTCGTAATTATTATTTGATAACTTGCCGATATAATAAGCGTCTTTCAAGTCATTATGATTTTCGCAGTATTTCATCAAGCAAAACTTGAATGCTCTCGTGACTGTTGAATCATTGATTCTTGCATAGTACATGTAAATTGGATAAAGGTTGTGAACGTTAGGAACGAAAACTGCATAAATGAAATCGAGAAAAGCTGACCTAATATCATTATCGTTCTCCATTTCAGTGACGAGACAGTCTACCAAAATGGCGAAGAAGTGGCTGATCATCTCCAGTGAATACGACAATGTGTCGAAGTCTGATACTTGACCATACACATTAGAATCTGATGGATTGATCACAAAGCCAGTAAAAACTTTCTCAAGAACACGTAGACATTTCGTGACAGAATTTGTCAAATTTTTCGCTTTCTCGTTATTGATGTCTGCTTCAATCATGTTCACCAAAACATCGGCAATGAACATTCTCCTAACTGTGTTGACTTTCGGAGAATTATCGTAAAGACTCTGAATTAATGATAAAATTGGCTGCTTGATGTGATCTAGCTCTAAAGCACCATCAGATAGTTGCAGATCTTGTAAGATAACAACAACAAACTGCTCTAATTGAGAACCAGCGTAAGTATGAGTATCTTTATTACTAAGTGCGATGCCAAGGAGTTTAAGAGTCTGCGACCAGTTCTTTTTGGCTTGTAAGTTTGTGTTATCGAACCTTGTTGACTTCAAAGAGTCCAAAGCCGCTTCAATTAAAGTTGGTGCTGCAATTTTATCGACAAAACGTGATTTCTCGATAATAGGAGTCATGCCACCATGACCATGATTGAAAAGGAGGAACAAGCTCTCAAAGAAAAGCCTTATTGGTGGTCTATCAATTATATCTAATCTTTTGTGGTTAAAAATCAAAGAGCTGTTGACGAATATGTATTCCACAAGAGGAGCATCCATTAATACATCGAATCTTGCCGGAATCTTGAAATTTAAAGGAGTTGGGCATTTTCCGTTCGTTGCGTGATGAACAATGTCGAGCCATATTCTGAGGCACTTAATGATGATGCTTGTGCGAAGCTCATCGTTTTCTGCTGGATTAATTTCAATTCCTAATATATTTTTAACTGCATTGGCTGTGTTTGTGCCGAAAATGATATCTAGGATCATTGTGATATTCAATATATCCTTTCCAATGCTCGCAAACGCATCTTTCTTTATATTAATCGAATTTGACCATAAAATGAATTCTAAGATCAAAGAAGGCATGTATGCGATATTTGGATCGCATGAAATAATTAAGCGTTGAATGAACAAGTCAATGTGAACAAATAATTCCAAAACATAAAGTTGATCGGGAACCAAAACAGATTGAGTGAAAAGACAGTGCAAACACTTAGTGTAGTAAACTGAGAAAAGTGGCAAATGGTTGAGATTTGTTGCAATTTTGTTGAGAATATCGAAAAACTTTGCTGGCGCGCCTTCATGAACTGCGAGCATGTTCATTGCGTTGTATGTAGAAAATGTTGTGAAGAAGAACTCGCAATATTGTGCTAAAGGAAGTTTTGGATATGCAAGAGCAGAAAAGAACAAATTAAGCATGTTTTCGGAAAGATCTGATAATCCAAATATGTTATCCTTGAAGGCAAATTGAACTGCCTGAAGAATAACAACAGGATCTGGATTTTCTCCAAGAATAAATCCAATATATTCCTGGAAGGGAGTTGACCTGCCTTTGCTGTCAATAATATCATAAGCAAGGTATTTTGGTACTAATGTATCCATGATTGAAAGGATTTTAAGCTTATTTTTCTTATCGATATAATTTGATTCGAAATTTGCACGTAAACTGTTGATTTCTTTAATGCATTGACATTGCCCACGGATAACAAGTGATCCAATGATATGATTGAAGCCATCATTCGCTTTTGGACTTCTTTTCATTATTTTCTTGATTTCGAACATTTTCTTGTAAATCTGCGTAATTGCTTCGCATGATTCCTTCAGTCCAAGAGAAAAAGATGCAAGTAAAACGATGAATTCCGAAGGTTCTTCTTCGCGAATCGGTTTAATTGACCAGAAAATGTTCAAAAGCTCACGTGATCTGACGAGATAAGGCGATGTTTGTAGTAATTTCGATTTCGAATAAAAGCTAGGAAAAGTTGTTTTAAGAATTTCGTAATAAATCATCCGATTTTCCGTAGAAAGCTGACGATGGAAACATGCCATGGCTTCGAAAGTGATTTCTATGGCCTTTTCTATTCTCAAAAAGAAATAAGAAGCATCAATGAATTCTTTCACATTAGTTATCGAAGAAAGTGACCTTACAACCGGAATTGCACCGTTGTTGATGAAGCTATTGGCTATATTCGCGAGTGTCTGTATCAAAGTGACCTTGTGCGGGAACTGTATTGCTAATTTTGTTGCATCGTCAAGAAATTTGTTGAATGTTGACTCTTCGGACAATCTGAATACATTTCCTGAGACATTCTTGAGAAGAGCATTGTATGCAATTAGTTCTATTGTTGACATTTCATTAATAACTCGTGAATTTAACAAAGAAGCGACAAATGATGTAATTTTTCCGAAAATAATGATGAATGCGGTGTTCTTATCGATAGTATATATGCTCATGAAGTCCTCGATGTAATTTGATGAAGGATCGAGGAACCAAATATCAGGATTGAACATTTCAGCATCTGTGCCGACAAACGAGATTCTTTCCTTGTATAAAGAGATTTTCGTCAAAATCTGTTTAACAATTGTTTGAAATGCACTCGTAATTGTCGCTTCCATCATTTTTTTGCGATTTCTGTCACGTAAACTCTCAATTTTTGGCAAACTGCTTGTAAAGTTGTGTCAAATTTTATAAAAATGACAAAAATAAAAATTTTTATTACCAAAAAAGCAATATCTTTAGATGTGGATCTAAAATCATCCGAAAAGCATTATTTTGTAAACTATTCAATTTAAATCTTTTTGTCAATTTTTTTTACTTTAATTTTCATCGTTTCATGTGGTTGAAGCGGCCGGCCAGATTTATGCATTATAGAAGTTAAATATCTCAGATAAATGCGAAAAACTGAAAAAACCAGTTATACTATTTGTTCAAAATTTGATGACTTATAATAGCAAAGGATATCAATCTACATACATTAATAGTAGTGTTTATATTCCTATACTACATGAATGAATTCTTAATTGATACTAAAAAATACGATTGAATTTTTTCAACATCAAATTAATGCTTGTTGACTGCTATCAATATTATCACTTCAACATAGAAAATAGGTTTATATTTTTATAATTGCTTAAAATTAATTTTTGATATATTTCAAATTCTTATAAGCATTTCTTTAACTTAATATATCAACCTAAGTTTGAATTAATCATTTTCCGATTGTTGCAATTATAGTTTGCTGCTCTATTTCTAATCATTTTTTTACCTTAATAAGATGATTGACATGTCCCCAGACTTTGTCAAATATCTGACAGTTTTAAATTAAAAATTTTTTTCATTAAAAACACAAATAATATCATATTACACACAAAATAATTTTATTTTTCAGTTTTTTTTGAAGATGATATCATATATTTGACAAATAAGCATATTTGCCAAATAAAATATTTTCGATAATTAACGTATTTTTGCCAAATATTTTGACAAATAAACTTATTTTTTGACGAATAAAATGCTATTAGTCAATTATCGATTATTATCATATAAATTACTTTATTGTATAAGCTTACCGAACAAATAAGCAAGAGATTCATCTGGTGATCTAATTCTCAAGAATCCATTGATGACACCATCCTTTCCTTTCTTAGCGGAAATGTTCATTTCGACTTCTTCACCGAACAAGCTGCATGTGTATAAGTTTGCAGCTATGAATCCAGCATTCTTTGAAGTAACTTCAAGCTGCTCACGTGGTGTGATAATAGCGAACTTGTAGTTTTCAGCAATGCGGTCCAAGTACTTAACTAAGTCTGTTTCTGTAGTTGAAATGTCTATCTTCCTTTCCCAGACGGAAGCAGCCCATTTCGACCTGAAAACGGCCTCGCCGATCTTTGTTGGCTCGAAGCAGAAGAATGGATCGATGTTGATAGGAGCGAGTGGCAATAACTGGTGGTCGCTTCCTCCAGCGCCAGCGAAATCGAAGCTTACGGCGCCAAAAAGTGTTCCACAGGATCCGCTGGAAATCATAACAGGCAAATCGAATGTTGTTGATGCTCCTGGTGCAAGGCTGAGCAAGTCATTCCTCCTCAATATAGAAACATTGCCGACGGTAGTGAACTCGAAGAGGATATTTGTCAAAACGGCTTCAGTTCTGTTATACAATGTGATGTGATAAACTCTGTCGAACTTTCTCAATGTGCATGAAGCTTCGACATACAATGTATCACTTGGCCCAGTCAGCTGAGCGATTGGCAAGTCAACTGTCTTGACTTCTTTCTGTGGCGCTTCTTCAGCAGTGTTCATCAAGACAGAGAAAGACATTGGTGTGGCGGCAGAAACAAATTCGACGTCCTGCGATTTTTGTGGTACAGCGTTCTTCCTTCTGTGCTCGAATGCATCATTAACTGATGCTTTGAACAACCTGCCGAGTTTTGGTGCTTCAGATGCTTTAACCCAGATGTTGCAGATATCTCTGGCATTCTTCTCGACATCTTTGAATCCGAGAGCTTTCTGTATGATTCCCTGTAAATCTTTGACATCAGCACCTCTTAATTTCGCCTTGACAACAGAAGCAATCAATGCCAATCCTAAGAAGCTAGATCCCTTCGCGAGGAGTTCTCTGAGTGTTCCACTAGATGGAGCTGTCTGCTTAGTTGTGTATGTTCCGTCTTCGTTGATGACTGTTGTCGCAGTAGCATTTTGAGCGCTGTCTTCTGACAATAAATCAATTAAAAGATTTGCGCCGACATTAGGATCTTCTGAGAACTCAGCGACAGACCACATCGCTCTGGCAAGTATCGGCTGCTGGTCAGACATTTCCAGGGCAGCCGCGAAGAACTTGAAGGCTTCAGATTTAGCGCCAGCAATTCCGCAGTCTTTGAGTAATGTTGAAGAAAGCTCCGCGAGTTCTTTGTTCGGCTCATTGATGAATGGGCCAACAGAGCTCGCGATAACTGTGCATGTCTCTGGGTATCTAAGCAATAGAGTCTTCAAGGCTTCGACCGAATCCCTGTCTTTAGACGCTATAAGAGGAACCAGAGCTAAAGCAGATTCCTTTGGAACAATGGATGTCAATAAACTCAGTAATCTTTGGTGTAGTTGTCCGCTTATTGATGCGCCTTGTGACATTTCGAGGCAGAGAGGAGCGAGTACGTCTGGATGCTCTTCTGCAAGTTCGATTAAGCACTGAACGACGAAAGCGCGCTGATTTTCGTCTGTGAGTGAAGTGAGAAGCTCGCAGTAGGCTGCTGATGTGGCGCGGACAGCGGATGGACTTGAGGAAAGTGTGCGTAAAACGTTTGCAGCTTGAAGACGAACAATTGGCATATCATCTTCACAGAAATCGACAACAGATTCGAGAAGGCGAACTCTGAACTGTGGGAATCGCTGATATGCTGATGAGGCGATCTGTAGAATGGCAAGTTTCATGTCTTGTGATAAAAATTGCTGAATATTTATTGTTTGTTCTGTAGCTTCTTTAGGTGAGGCTGCAAATGCAGCATAAAGCATTGCTGGTACAACACGTTGATTTGATTCATGTGCAAAGCTTTCTAATATAGAGTCAGCGATATCATGATCGAAACCTTTAACGTCTCTCGCTAATCTGCCAACCAAATGTGCAGCATACCAACGAACATATTCGTCTTGATGATCTAAGTTAGAAATAACAGCCGAAAGAAGCTGTTGTAGAATATCATGATCATTAATTTTGTAGAGAAAACGAATTGCAGCTCCTCTGACGTATTCATTTGGACTGAGTAAGAATTTTCTGATAGCATCGTTGATTAAAATAAATTCTGGTCGCATTTCACCTCTTGCATCTCTGATTTCGATGTTTTCTAAGAACAAAAACAGCAGTTTGATAACGCGGTGATCTATTGTTGTAGCTGTATATTGGATGATCGGCATCAATAAATGCGGCGGAACTGATTCTGTGAAGGATAATAAAACGATCTGCTCTAAAGCTTCGGCTTGTTTCGCTGGTTCATTTCTGTTTGTCAACTGCTTCCTTAAATCATCCCATTTTGGTTGCTTGTCTGGTTGATAATTGACCGAAAACCAGCCTTTGAGCATTATTGTCACTTTTAAGTCACCTTTTTAATTCCGTCACTTTTCATTTGTCATTTTTGTAATTTATTCAACATTTTATTTTCACTTTTCATTATTTAATTACGATTTAGACAAGTTGTCAGCTTTTTTAATATAGTTTATAGAGTTTGATTCTGATGAAATGTGTTAATCCGATTCCTTCGTTGATGAAAGTTTGGAAGTTTTCGATCATTGTCTTTTTTTTTTTGAATGATTGATTCATATTTAGCTTTTTGATGATTTCAACTTTCATGAAATGTTTTGATGAAAACAATAGAATCTCTAATCTTTTATCTAGTGCAATGTTATATGTTTAATAATGATTGAACCATGCAGCTAAAAGCAATGAAGTCATATCATTTTATAAAAAAAAAAGTTTGTAAATTACATTCATATAGATCTATTTATAAATTCAAACAAATAAAAATAATAACAAAAAAATAATCAAAGTGAAGGGAATTGACTATGTGGCTTAGTGTTACCGATTTCTAGCTTACGTTTTTCACGTGATGTGACTGATCCAAGCTTTTTGATGCACAGTTTTGGAATTTCTTGATTTCTGTTCAATCCTATAAGTTTCCTTGTTGCGCTCAATGATGTCATCGCTCTAGCAGTAGAGGGCGTGTATCCAACCTTAACGAATGCACCATCCTGCGTCCTTTTTTGAATAGCTTCGATTTTCCTCATTTGTTCTTCTTCGACATCTTTCCTCTTTTTGACAACTATTTCGTAATTTTTAGCAGCAGAATCCATGCACAATTCCATTTCTTTAGCCTGTCTCTGTATTAAAGCAGCTTTCTGGGTCTTCATTTCATTATAAGCTCTTTCTTGAGCAACTCTTGTTTCATAAATTTCTAGTTCAGTTGCTTTTTGCCTAAAAATTTTTGCTTCTGAGAATAGTTTTGCTCTTGCAAGTCTCCTCTCTCTGTCTTTCAAAGCCAGAAGCTCAGCGCTCGGCTTTGTAAACTTCCTGAGGAAATCATCGTCATTCCATTTATTCTCGAATTCTTCGAGTTCTTGGATATGCCTCTTTTTGACATCTTCAATGTACTGATCGTTCGCCATCTTCGCTCTCCTCAAAGCATTCTTCGTGTCATATTTCACACTGCACATCTGAGTCTTCGCTCTTTCGAGTTGCTCCTCCATCTTCATTTTGCGCTCATCAGATAGTTCTTTGGCTTCGCAGGCCGTGACTGCTTCTAAAACACGTTTAGAAAGATCGTATAGCTCTTGAGCCCTGTCGTAATCTCCGCATTCAATCGCTTCTACTCTTTCGCGCTGCACTTCTCTGATCAATGATCCGCGATCTCTCATTGGCGGAAGTTTTCCTGTTTTACTGAATTTCTCCAATGCTTCTTGGTCTTCCGATCTCTGCTCGTCATCACTTGTTTCTTCTTCGGCAACCCTCTTTGAAGATAATTTAGGAGATATGATTTTCGATGATTTAGTTTCTGTGTGAATGAAAATATTTTCATTGTCATCGCCAACTTTTTTCGACAAATCTAGTTTTTCCAATTTTTGTTGGTTATTTTTAGATTTGTCTTGATCATTATTATTATCTTCTTCTTGGACATTTTCTAGATTGGCTGTGGAAAGTTCACGAGTGCGAATTTGTGGTTCTTCGACTTCTTCAATCATTTCTATGTTGGATGTGCTTTTTTCGAAATTGTTATTGACTTCTTCATCTTCTTCTTCGTTGAGTTCGTTTTGGGGAGTGACGTCGAGTCTTCTTCTCGATGAGAGAGTATTGAGGATGTTGTCAATGTTCTCCTGGTCAACACCATGCTCGCTGTCTTCATCTATAGGTATGTCTGGAGTCACATCAAGTCTTCGCGTCGATTTTAATGTGTTGAGCAAAACGTCGATTTTATCTTCGCTAATTTCGCTTTCATCCTTTTCGTCTGTGATTTCTGGAGTAACAACAAGTCTTCTGTTGGCAGGGAGAGTCTGTAATATTGTGTCGATGTTCTCTAAGTTCTTATTTTCGAGAGAATCTTCTTCTTCCTCTTCAGCGATGCTTGGTGTGACAATATGACGCTTTGTTGACGGCAAAGTTTCTAAAAGTGTATCAATGTGTTCGTCTTTGAGCTCTTTTTCTTGTGTTTCTTCTATAATTTCTGGTGTGATTTCTGATTTTTTTACGTTTGGAAGAGTTTCCAGTAAATTATTTATGCTATCTTCTGTAATTATTGGGTGGTGCTCGTTTGGACTTGTGATACCAGTTGAATTATCCGGATTTTCGGAATTTTCCGGAATATCTGGTGTAACATCTGGCTTTTTGACGTTTGGAAGTGTTTCTAATATATCATTGATACTATCTTCAGTAACCATCTGTGGCTGCTCAACAATATCGCTAATTTCATTTGAATTATCGAAATTATCGATATTTACTGGACTAACATGACTATCTGTTTGGCTTTCGGGTGAGAGCTCACTAACAAGTGGTGAATTCAAATTCCTTTCAACAGCAACTGGAGATATTTCTTCTTCTTCATTATCTGAAGCATCTGGTGTAACATCGAGTCTCCTTCCAGAAGGAAGAGTGTGTAGAAGGTTTTCAATCGTTTCTTCATGAACAAGACTGACATTCGAATCTTCTTGAGGAATTTCTGGCGTAACAGCCAGTCTTCGACCAGATGGGAGTGTTTCTAGGAGCGTATCTATGACTTGCTCTTTGTTCTGTGCTTCTTCCTCTTCATCATTATTTTCTTTTTCTAAAACTTCAGCTGAAACAACCAATGGGCGGAAACTTTCTGGCTCTTGGTTGAAGTTGGCATCAGAGTGAACTTTAACTAAAGGCTCAGGAGATTTTACTCCAGATGTAGTCATTTGGCTTTTAGCTGATCCTGGCGCTGATATTTCAATGGGATCAAACGTAGATGAGAATGGAATGGGTTTAAAGATATTGTGCGTGCAAGATTGCTTTATCTTTTTTATATTCGAACTTTTTGATTCGATAGATTGATTTGGTTGATTTCTTTTGGGTATTGAATGAGTTTGAGAATATAATTCGTGGTTATTTTTAGATTTTAACTCCGTATTAATATTTTCTTGTTTATTTATCGAATTTTCATTTTGATCGGCTGGAATCAGCCTGCCAATATTGATATCTATCGAGTTTATGTTGTTTTGTAGTGATAATTCATTGTTGGATGCCTCTTTTTCTTTTGAATTCTCCATCAATGAAAAATAAAACAATTTTTTTTCAAAAAAACGTTTTTTAGAATTTTTTTAACGTGCATTATACAATAATTGTTACATTTTACATGTCAAAATTTAAAGAAATATGACAAGTAAAATTATAATTGAATTGATATTTGACACGTAAAATCAAAACTGTTTGATCTTAAGTCATCTCATATGTTGGTTGTAACTAATAGTGTGAAATTTATTTATTTTTGACGGGAAATAATCATTTAATGAAATTGTCGAATTATGAAATAAACTGGCTTCGATAAAATGATCTCTATACAAGGAGTTTGATAACTTCATGATAACTATAATATGAAGCCCAAATCAGTGCTGTTCTGTTGTCTTAGTCTTTTGGATTGACATTTTTTCCTGGAACTGTGAGAAGATGTTTAGCAATTTCAAGATGATTTTCATCTGAAGCAATAATCAAAGCTGTATCATTGTTCCAGCGCTTTGCATTGGCATGTTATTGTTGAATTATAAAGTATTGCTGTAACATACTTTATCTTAGAGAATTGTTGTCTTTGCGTCGAATTCAAGATATGACAAAAAACAATTTGAAAATAAGGTTATTTTCCAAAAGTGACACAATAAAATACGTTTTGACATGTAAAGCTCAAAAGTGACAGATTTAATGAATCTTTCTTATAATTTCAGGAAATTCACTCAAGAAGAACAAGCTCGTAATTCAGATAGTTCTGTGAGGAAAATCCGCGTCAGTTCTAAGAAAGATAAATCGAATGAACCGCAATCTCGTTTATCTTATCAATCGCTAGCTTCATATTATGGCGAAGCAAACGTTGAAGAGCAAAGAGCACGAAAATTGGAGACGGAAATTGAAGGTTTGCACAACGAAGTTCGCATATTAAGAGAACATCTACAAATAACTCAACAAAAATATAAAGAACTTACTGCTGATAGTTTAGGATTGCAAATTTCACGCACTTTTGAACCTTCTACGCTCACAATTAGCCCAACTCAGAAAAAAAAGGCGGAAGAAATCGCAAATCTCAAGAACCAAAGCATAGAATTAGAAAATCGTATTTCAACTTTGAGAGAACTATTATCAGATGAAAGCATCAGAATTTTAAGATTCGATATTCAATCACAGCGCGAAATGAAAAATATAACCGAGAAAAGCATTGAAAATGATAAAAAACAGCTTAAAATTACACGAGATAGAATCAATGAATTACATCAAATTGACGAAAACCAATTAATTCTTCAACAACAAGAAATTATCGACGAATTACACAACAAAGTCAACGAAGCTGTTGATAAGCACCGCAAAATCAAAGCCATCGCTACTTCAATGGCTCAAGGTTACGATGTTGACGACGAAGTCATTGATTTTGTTTGTAACGAATATCTTCCTGAAGAAAACGAAGAGATTGCGCACTTGCAACAGAAACTAAATAAGAGAAGAGTCATATTGGAGAAGAAGGAAGAAGAATATAACGCAAGTTTACAACAAAATGAATTAACAATGCAATTAGCAATAAGACAGGCTCAATTAGAAGAGCGAACAAAAGCTCTTGAAAAGGAGACACAAATGCAGAAAGCACAGCTCAATGCAATCAACACAGGAATTCCATTTGATAATCTTGATTCAATCAGCTCAGAATTGATCGAGGAAAGGGAAAAGATGACTCTTGGCCCATTCCAACAACGTGTTTCCAGGAGAAAACTCGCAACAGCTTTGATTCCTTACGGAGACTTAGAAAATATAACTGTCGAAAATTTCGATGGACAGTACTATGCTTTTGTCATGTTCAAAGAGAAAGGTGTCGCTAACCAAGCAGCCTTAGAACTTGATGGAACAACCATATACGGTACCCCTATAAACGCAACATCGAACTGCGAAGAAATACAAGAAAGGAGGACAAGACGCAAGAATGTTAAACGCGTCAGAAAACCGCCGCAGATGGACCTAAAGGAACAAGTTACAAACGTTTTTGAAAAATCGAAACCGGAGTCGAAAATCAACTCGGCGAATAATTCGCAGATAAACCTATCACCTATAACATCCCCAACAGGCAAAGACGCGCAAAAAGATCTTCAAATTCATAATATTTTTGATAAACTTATCGAAGGACAACAAAAATCATCCGACGACATTAAAAACAATAATGATAATGCAACTACAGAAAATCATACTGATAAAAATCATGATGAAAACATTCCTCAAATTAATCATGATGAAAAAATTGACGAAAACATCAATGATAAAAATTATGATGAAAAAATTAATGATAAAAATCATAATGAACAATTTAATGATAATAACAATAATGGAGAAAATATTCCACAAGTTAATCATGATGAAAACATGCAGAAGAAGTCAGATAATGATTTACAAAATGCAAAAATCGAAGAAAATAATTCAATCAAGCCTATTGGACTTGCCGAGAGAATTGTTGAGCTTGTCGATACAAATAATAACAATGCAGAAAAAGAGCAAGTTAAAACAGAAGATGGAAAACTTCCAGAGTTAACTAATTTGCTTATAGGCAATGACAATCAAACTCCACAAAGCGAAGAAAAATCGCCAACAAATGAAAATACAAATCAAGAAAACAACGAAAATAAACCAAAAGAAGAAGTTCATAGACCGCTTTCTTTTGGTGGTTTTGGTTTTGCAACAAAATTATCAAATCTTATCAAAGAAGACAAACAAGAAAACAAGGAAGAAAGCAAACCAATTCTTGCAAGAGATTTCAAACAAATTCAAAATGAAATTCAAGAAGATAAACAAGAAAACAATCAAGAAAACAAGCCAATACTTGCAAGAATTTTTACTCCAGTTCAACAAAAACAAGATAATTCTCAGACAAATGATGAATCTAAGCAAGAAAATGAAGAGAAAGCAAATGAAATTCAAGAAGGAAGTCATCAAGATAAAGAAAAATCATCAACAAAGCCTGATTACGCAGAAAAATCCGTTAATGTCAACGAAGAGGAAGAAACAGGAAGCGAATATGAGCACATAACACGAGATATTGCTTTCCACGACATATTCAAGAGAGAAGCAATTCCAAAGACACCAAAGAAGCCTCAAGTTCTTGATCGCTCGCTAAATCTCGATCAGGACAAAACAAATCAAGCTTCACCACCAACAACATGCAGCAGCTCAGACAAATATACAACACCTAACAACACAGAAAGCAAGGAATTCTTCCAGCAACCGGAAGAAAAAGTTGTCTCAGAAGAAACCAAACTAGAAGAAAAACCAACAGAAGCAAAATCAGAAGAAAAGATTCAGGAATCCGAATCAGTGCCATTGGACACCAACCATTCTAATGATGAAAACAATGAAACAAAACCTGACAATAAACAAGAAAAATTAGACAACATCGAAAATGTTGACGAAAAAGCTGACAAAGATGAAAATCATGACAATGCGGAAGAAAAACATGAAGATCAAAATGAAAAACATGACAACATAGAAGAAAAAGTTGATGTTCTAGAAGAAAAACATGAAAGTCAAGATGAAAAACATGATAAGACAGAGGAAAATGCCGACAATAAAAATGAAAAGCTTGACAGCCAAGAAGGAAAAGATCTTGTTATGGAAGATAAACATGACAATGAGGAAAAGAACGACGAGAAAGTTCGGCCAGCATCACCAAAGATAAACTATAATGTCGAATATGACAGAAAGCGAGAACATCCGATGTTTTCTGATTTCAAGAACTCTGCATTTCTTCAAGCTCCAAAAACAGATGAGGAGGAAAAGACAGGAGAAATCAAGTCAAGAGAGATAGATTTGCAGGATTTGACTGCAGAAGAGAAGCCAAAAGAAGAAAAAGAGCAATCAGATGAAAAAACAGAGACAAGTGTAACATTGGACAAAAGCGAGATCGAAGGAAAGGAAGAAAATAAAAAGATAAACGAAGCTGATGACAAAGAAGTTGACTCTGACATCGAAATTATTCCAGATGACAGCTCAGATGACGAAAAACAAGTCTCTGAAAAAGTAGATGAGAAACATGAAGAAGCAAATGACGAAAATGAAAACAAATCGGTCCCAGAAAATGACAATGAAGAAAAAATCGATGAGGAGAAACAAACTGATGAAAATGTTCCAAAATCAGATGATGAGAATCTAAACAATGAAGATCCTAAAGATGATGAGAAATATAATGATGATAATGAAAATATCGATGCAGCAAAAGAAGATCATGAGAAAATTGAAGAGAAGAAAGATGATGAAAAAGAATTAAGTGATGATGTCAAAATCGAGTCTGAAAGCAGTGGAGAGATTAAAGAAAAAGAATTGGATGAAAATGTTGATATAGAAAAGAGCAAAACAGATAATGAAATCAAGGAAAGAGAGCTAAATTTAGATGAGAGCAAACAAGAAACAGTAGATAGTGAAGAAGAAATTAATGATAATAAAAATGAAGAGGAGGAAGAAGTTATTCAGGAAATAAAGGAAAGAGATCCCAACATTGACATAGATGAAAAGAAAGAAGAGGAAGTAGAGAAAACAAAGGAAGAAGAAAAAGAGAAAAACGAGAGTGATGTGAGCGATGTCAAAATTGAAAATGTAGATAGCAGTGACAACAATGAAGAAGAAAATGAACAAAATCACGAAGAAGAGAATAAAAAAGATGAACAAAGCAATGAAGCAATAGTTGAAAACAAGAATGATCAGCAAGAAAATAATGATCACAATCAGAAAAACTATCAGGAAATAAAGGAAAGCGAAAGTGATGACGTAAGTATCAAGGCTGATTCAAAATCACAAGAAAATATCGAAGATGCCAAAACAAGAGAACTTAAAGAAGATGAAAATGAAGAAAACTCTGAAGTCAAAGAAAGAGAATTAAATGAAAATGAGATTGAAGAAAGCAAAGAAGAAGTAAAGGAAAATGGTTTCAAGGAAGACATCAAAGATGATGACCAGGAAAAAGTAGAAGATGTGAAAGACACAGTTGAACAGGAAAATCATGAAGACATTAAACAAGATGAAGAAAATCATGATGAAATCAAAGAAAATGAAGAGAAGCAAGAAAATGTTGATCAGACAGACGAAAACACCGAAAAACCAGAAAAAACACAGGATGACGCTGGTAAGAAAGATGAAAACATTGAAATACCAGAAGAAAACCAAGAAGATGCTAAAGAGAATGAAGATGACAATGCTCAGAAAGAAGATGATGCAGATGAGAATGTCAAAGAAAGAAATGTTGATGATGATATTGCAATAGAAAATTCTGCTGACGAAAAAGAAGAACCTATAACAGAGAAAGCAACAGAAGATGCTTCTAATGACGAAAAAGAAGATTATGTAAAAGATGAATCTATTCATGAAGAATCTCATCATGATGAAAAATCAAATGAAATATTAGCAACCAACCAATCTAATAAAGAAGATGAAAAAGAAGAAATCTCAAACGCCGATATTAACGACATTAAAACTCGCTCAGTCGATTTGCCTGAGAATGAAGTTGAAGAAAAATCTCAAAATAAGGGAGAAACACAGCCACAAGAAACAACCGAATCTCAGCAATATGAAAATCACGAAATTAAGGATGAACTAGCACAAAATCAGAATGGAAAAGAAGAAGGCAAAACTCATAAATCCGATGATTCGTTGGAAATCTCTCTTGGAACTGATGATGATAACAATGCTCCTCAGGACAATCAAACTCCACAGCAAAAATTAGATGCAAACGAATCTGATTCTCTTGACCTTGACTTAGAATCATAATTTTAATTTTATTTTGTTTGTAAAAATAATATTGTTTGAAATACTTTATTTTTCGACATCTTTCAATTCTGACACTTTACAATCTAACAATTCAAACTATTTGACACTTTACAATCTGACATTTTGATTTAATAGGTTGGGGGACAGACGTTTCTCACATGGTTTTGCTCCACATTCATAATATAAGTAGGTATCCACACAGTGATAAATTTTATAGGGGTCCAACAGTTTTTCCTACACCCATTTTCATTCTGACACCTCAATTTTTTTGCTACTTTACATTATGATTTTCCTATGATTTGACACTTTACATTCTGACATATCGAATTATTTTTGACACTGTACATTTTGATATTTTTGATCAGATTTGTAAAAATCGTCACTTTTCATCTGTTTAGGAAAAAAGATGAGTGAAGAAATTCCGGAATATATTGAGGATTGTTTCGAAAATTTCATTGACTCTCCAAACGAGAAAGTTTCTATAAAGAAAATTCCAGCAGTATTTTCAAATCTTCAGCGTCCGTTTTCGAAAAATTATATTAACGAACTTCTAAAAGAGGAAAATCTCGAAAATGAAGATGCTCTCGACATTGACCAATTCATGAAGATCTTCAGAGTGAGAAAAGAAGACCAGGCTGCCGTTCAAATGTTGGTTGATAGCTTTATGATCTTTGATTCTAACCAGGATGGAAAGATACATATAGATGAGTTCAACAACATCGTTACTAGTTTCGGACTCCCATTTACTTCAGAAGAATATTTGAAAATTATTGATTTGATCGAAGTCGAAAACTTTGAATTCGACTACAAGTTTCTCTCTGAACTAATAATTTCAATGATATCAGTTACTCCTGAAGAAAATCAAGAGGAAGAAGAAATTGCTGATAACATTATCGAAATTGAAGTTGAGAAAGAAGTTGAATACGGAGAAGAGGAAGAAGGGCATGAAAAAGCTGAAAATGGAGAAGAAATCAGTGTACAACAAAATACAGAAATTTCAGATGTAAATAGCACAGATATTGACCAGAAAGAAGAGGAAGAGTTTGTAGAAGAAGAAAATCAGGAAGAGCCAGTAAAAATAACAGTTAAACCTGAATTTAAACCAAAAATCGTTTCATATGTAGGCAGACAAGAATCATCAGATGTAGAAGAAGATCCTCATACTGATGGCGAGGAAGAAGAAAATATTGAAGATAAACGTTTCGTCGGATCATCAGATTTGCAAGCGGACAGTCAAAACGAGCCAAATAGACCACAAGGAACTTTGGCATCGGAGAGTTTGATTGATTCAAATCAATTGCTTACTGATGGCGAAGAAGAAATTTTCGATGAAGAAACATTGAATTCGGCTGATATTGTTTTAAAAAAGAAATAAGCTATAGAGTCTAAATATGTTTTATTTAGAGATATTTCATGAGTGGATATGAAAAAAGCAGAAAAGGATATAAAACTCGGTAGAGAACGATACAAAAACTTTTATTTCTGTTGGATACACACATTGTTGGATGACAAGTTCACTTTAAATATTGCAACTTCATAACCGTATATTACGAAGGACAACAAAACCGAATATTTTCTATATATACAGTTGAATACAAGCTTTCATCATATATTTTATTATAGTTTAGACATGTCCAAATGACCATATTTTATGTTGGTAAATTTATAATTTTAAATACAATGAAAAATCTAAAATATGCCATAAGTCATAATGAGTGAAGCTGTCAATGTATCTTCAATACAGCTACCAGATGCTTCCAAACCATATCAAGACACAGTTGATTTAATCTGGAATGATAGCATGCTAAAAAATGATGTGAGTTCGATTGGATCGAAACTTGCAGAATTTTGTGCTCAAGGAATATTATCAAAAATGTTTATAAATAGAATGCTTCAATCCGCACTTATTACCAAAACAAAGAACCATCATCTCGTCCTTCAAATTGCAAAAATTTGTGATAATCGTTTTACTTATTTTTATCAGAAAATTACACCTAATCCTATCAAATGGAATGATGATGTTGAAACATATGTTACAAAAGATTTTAATAAAGTAGATATTGAAGAAACTGCACAATATGGTGCTGTCAAATGCTTTAAAATTTTAGTTGGGAAATTTTCAGATTTCAATGATGATTTATGCCGAAAGCAAAAAACTGGGGGAATTCTTGAAATAATTCGAATACTTTACAATCATCTTAAATTTGCAACAGGGGAGAACTTAAGGACTGCAAAAAAAGGATCCTTCTCTCCAAGATGAAGCCAAAATTGACCTAATATTTTGTCTCGCTCACATGAACTATTTATACCTAATTTAATCACATGAATGACAAACGTGAATTTATGCGTTTTACAGGTCGTTATCATTTACATCTCGGAGAATCATATTCTACATCATTTTTCAAAGCACTTTTCGATTTAGGACTTGATGTTGATTTTATATTATTATGAGTATTCGACTTCCTGTAATTTACTTTTAGAATCATCAAGGCTTGAAAATGATGAGCTTGTTAGATTTCTTGTAAATCAATGTGCAGATATAAACAAAGTGATGCGTATATCTATGGGGAATTGCGTTCGAGAATATTCTGCTCTTAGGTATGCTGTTGAGTACGACAATATAGATATAACAAGATTTCTCTTAGATCATGTCGCGAAGAAATATATCGTGTACAAAAATTTTGGGTCCATCGGGTGTGATGAATATAATATTTTTTCCTATGTGAAGAGCCAGCAAATGACAGATTTATTATCAAATTATTAATAGTTACTTATGAGTTAAATTTGATACTTAATATTTCTAACATTTGATATCTAGATATCTAGTTATTTTCAAGTCCTCCAATGTTTCGAAGATATCGTGCTATCTATAAAGTATATGTATATTCTTCATTGATATCATCATTTTCTTTCAAGAAAGATGGACTATTCTCCTATATCACATTCATTAAAATTTTTCATCATCGAATCTTAAATATTTGATTAAAATTTTGATATCTGTATGACTAATATATGATATAAAATGACGCTCTCCACAAAAAAAAATTAGGTTATAAAAAATATTGTATATTTTGGAAGATAGAACAAGGCATATGTGCCTTCGATACTATAGATATACATATACAGAATATCACATATAAATTTCAACTAATCATGACTCTCATCTTCGAAGTTAGGATCGTAATCAAAAAAAGTTAAATTCAGCATTGGTTGTTTATGTACAAATATTAGCAATAGTAGGCAAACATTTTTGCATAAATAAATACATGTATTTACATAAATTAGAAATTACAATATTTACACTCTTATCAGATAAAAGCTGACTATGTAAAAATACTCAAGAAATAGAGTGCGATTTCGTAATAATTTATGCTTGTTGGATTTAAATTTGTTCAATGCAATTAAGGAGATTATTTCACGGAATCTTGACTGAACAACTAGTAATTTTGACACATATTTTGTGAGTTGTATCGATTAAAGTCTAAAAAGGAAACTGTATGTCGACATATAAAAATTTTGTTAAATCTATCCAAAAGCTGAATTCGCACTGTTCCCATTATTTGCAATAAACCTATGATTTCATTACTAACCCTTGCTACTATAGGTTTTCCAATATCGAATATTGAATAATAACAAAACTTCAAAAAAATGAGACAAAATAGATCAATAATTCACACATAGACATTTCAGAGTAGTTCCATTGCGCAAGAATACTGATACTGTCAATGGAAGTAGTCAAATAAAAAGGAAATCTTACAATTAGTGAATAGTTTATAAAAATAAAACGGAACGCAACAAGACAGGAGGAAATAGTATTAGTTCGCCAGAGCGGATGGGGCATCGCTATTGATTGGTGTATCATAAATGTTTTCATGGACATGAGGCTTTTGGCAATCAGCATCGCCCTTGTTCATGGTCCAATCAATGCTGTCGAAATACTTCTTGCTTCCCTTTGATCTTCCGCGGTGTTCCTTTCTTGGGATGGCGACATTGACTTCGGACATGTTATCAATAATAAAAATTTTTATTTTCTGAAACTATTGAATCTTTGATGTTACACCAAAATGATCCACTATATAAGTAGATTCGATTTACATAAAACCATTTTGTGACTTGAAATTCAATGCAAATTAATTTTATGGGATTGCTCATTATTTGTATATAGGAACTGATTATATGCATATTTGTAAAACTATTTCTGTGGATTGAATTCGTTTTATTTGCAATGTTTATGCTCTTAGTGGAAAGCAATAGTTTTTCTTAAATAAAAAACGTGCAACAATAGAAAAATGAGAAGTTTTGGTCGGAATTTTTGTGAGAAAAAAGAACTAATTTTTTTAAATGGAAATTAATCGACAACCAGAAAAATATCATCAACATTATTGTCCTATATGTAATTTAGAAGAATATCCTAGAATGTTTGTCCATGCAATTCAATATATCACATAGAAATAATAAAAAGTGACCTGCTAACATGCAATGAAAAAACCGGTCATTTAATGCGTAATTCTATGCTAGGGGTACATAATATGACGCGTTGGTCTATTCCTAAGTCTTTTCTTGCATCAATTTCATTTAATATCATTCTTTTGATTGGCAAATCTCTGTGTAAGTGAGCAGTTACTTGTGGAAAGTACCCATTTTCGTTTACTCAGTAATATTTAATCACTCTAAGATTCATATTCTTTTACATTCAGATGCTTGAAAAACTTATTCTAGGAGATTTACTACAATTTTAGAATTATATGATTTACAACATTTTAGAAAACGTTTACAGAGGTTATTCATCAATGTTGTAGGATTAGAAATCGAGAAAATTACGATCTTTTATTACACCCTTTACAATAGGAAGTCATGTCACTTTTATGCAGAAATCGATAAATGCGGTTAATACAATGGAGATTTTTTTCTGTTTTAATCAATGGTAATTAAACTATTAGTCATATAAATTTAAATAAAGAAAATATCCAATGAAGTTGATTATTTTGCCCGAAAATCATAATATATGATAGCAAACTAGATATATAGCAAAACCTCAATAATTGGTGAATTAACTTTGAAGGATTGTATGATCTCAAATTATTTGAATCATTATCAATCATTACAAATCATAGAATATGATTACATATCACTTATATATGCGATTTTCTAAAGTTTGTTGTCTTAAACTATATTTTGACACATGTTTTTGATTTCAGTAAGTTCGATAAGTTTGTTTTATTCATGTCTATTAGAAATTAGCATCTACAGGTTGTATGCAGTCTATTCGTAAGAGATCTGCGTTTTATGTTGATGGCAATAAAAATTGGAAATCTAAAATCATTATTTTGCTGTTTCCTAAACTAAAATATAAATCAGTTCGTCGAATATATTATTTTCCAACAAATAGATACTCTCATCGCATGAATTAATTTTCGATAAAAATCCATAAAGAGGGTATAAAGGCTCGTTTATCTTGTTACTCAATTAATATTGCCGTATACGGGTCTTTTTGCAAGATATATATAATCACTCAAGCCTTTAGCGCTTCAATTTTATAATTTCAACCGTTGTATCCGCTTATTAATATAGAACCGCTTGATTATTGGCTGTACTCCACAGAGTGCACGCCATAACAAACGAAATCGGACCCCGGACATACTATAAAGGACGAAAACGTGGCAATCAATCCAGTAAGTGGAGGTATGATCCACTTCACAGTTTGCTTCTTTACATATATCCCAGACAAAATCTTTTTCCTATTTGATTTATGAGCAATGACCAACTAATTTGATTGGAGAATTTCATTTCATGGCCGATTCACCGTAATCAATAGAAATAGTTAAAAGCTGAATATTCTAAGCACAGATACTTCATTATTAGTGTTAATATTGTTATTTTTGAATTTCAAAAACAATAGAAATGAATAACAGGCTTGGAATTATATAATAAATCTAAAATGTGTCTGATAGGTATGCTCATAGTAAATGATAATAAGAAAACTAGAAGTATATATTTTATTGAGTTTTAACAAAACTAATAATAAACAGATTTATTGCAGGTCACATTCCTCAATGAATGTCACAGCATCACGGATTGTCTTAGTAAATTCGATGTTCTTCAAGCAAAAACATCCTCCTCCGCGTTCCATTTGTTTTTCTTGTCTATTTACCCCACCAATGCAGTAGAAGTCATCTGCAATAGCCCACTTGGAGTGGTCATTTGTAACTCCCCAGATTTGATCATGGAATTGTAATTTCTTAATATTATAGGCATGATATGCTCCAGTGCAATTTGAACCCATAGTTCCAACACCATTGGACCATGTTTCAGAAAGTGTTGAAGTCTTCAAATCTGGAGCAAGAAAATCATGATACAAATCTTTAAGCCAATCCTTGTGCTTGGAGTACAATCTTATATAATGTTGTCCTATGTTGATTTCTTGTACTCTTGTCATTTGTTCATCATTCCATTCTTTATTTTGGATTTTAATAAGATTTGGCATCTTAGAACTTGTGTAAGCTGGGAGATTTATAGAATAAACATATGGTCTCTCTATCAGTGCACCAGCTCCCCAGCCATTTAAGTCTTCATGTGTAAGCGTCATGCAGAAAAAACTTTGTCCGTATGTAAATCCGTTGCTAGGGAACTCATAAGCATCTGCTGACTCTGGACCTGTTGGAAATCTTGGTGTAGAATGTTCAATAAAGATTCCATTATCTTTATCGAATATTAAAATGCCTTTTTTGTGTGCGTATGTATCTGATACACTTTTTCCATCAGCTGGCTGGTCTGACATCAGCATATAACCAATATTCGGATCTTTTGAATATAAAGGAAGAGTTGTGTAGTATAATGGATTTCCATCTGTGTGATTTACGCCTGACTCTGAGTCATCGAGCTTTGATGTTGGATCCATGTAGAAAAATGCTTCTCCAACTGCTCTGAGCGGGTTTGGATTCGATTTTTTAGGCATTTTGAGCATAATAAACCAATCCTCATCCAAGCCATCTTGTCCTTTGCATGAAATTCGAGAAAATGTTGTTTGGATAAAGAAAGAAATCATTATTTTGTCACTTTTTCAAAATCACAATACTTATCCTATGAATAAAAACATCAAGTCAAATAAACTTATATTTAGTTAACACATCTATATATTAGTCTATTAGCACAGTTGGGGTCTAGATCTATAATAATGCATAGATTTGGAGAAGTTTTGCCATTGGTTATGAATTAAAATTCGACAAAGAAAATTACAGTCACTTATTCAAATTCAACGATGATCTTAGTCACTTTTCTGATTCCAACTCCATCATTGGATTCAGGGGACTAAGACTTGTTATACTTGTTCAAAAACAATTCGAGATTAACAACAAAAAACAACCTCATTAGCAAATAAAAAACATCAAAATTAATCTATATATGATAAATAGGATTATGAGAATCATAGCAATGATATATGTACTATATTGGATTGAAACTTTATGTTTGGAAAGAAAATTGAAGATTAAATATTAAATGCAACGAATGTAATAGGAAAGGGATGATATAGAAAGAATATAGCATTTACTAGCTAAAATTTAGGACTTGACTTCAAGTGTATATATTATCCTACATATTTGTATTAATATATCAAACTTTTTTTGAAATACGAATTCGATTTCTTTCATTTTCCATTAAATCATCAATTTAGATTCATTGTCAAATATTATTACTTGTTCTGAAATCATATGCATATTAATTAATGCAATTTGAAGAGATAAAACTTTTAGCGATTAATTTTAAATTTTTAGATTTGCCGTATTTAATTTGTCTTATACATATACTTATCTTACAAATAGAATATATTATTCATTATTATTCGTTTGCAGTAGATTTTTAATATCTTAATGAAATTAACGAATGATTGGATTTGTTTTTGGCTCTTGTAGATGCATATTCTACATAACTACATAAGTGTAGAATAAATTATAACCTTTTTGAATCAAATAATGTAATTATCATTTTATAAAAAAAATTTTCAAAATGATTCATTTTGCAAAAATTGTGATGTACAAATATTGCTTAGCTATTATGCAACATATTCTTTTATTTATTATCTAATTTCAATGTTTTTGTTTGTTTAAAATAATCTTTTTTTATATATTTGATCAACAAAAATTGATCTAATATTATCAATTTTTATCAGAAATGGTGTGCGCAGTTTCCTCAGCTCTCTAGTATTAGCATTTAGACATGTCCCACATTCTATATTATGAAAATGGTAGTCTAAATTTTAGTTCAAAATATGTAATGTACCTTTACTATGAAAATTCTGCAAAGAAACATAAGATAACTTTGAAGAACTGATTATAATCAATGATTATAGCATGAATTAAGATTTTAAAAAAGACAATACTATGAAATTTTTTCCAAATTAAAATCAATATAAAGTTACAGCAATTAATATACAAAAATAAAAAACAATGGGAAGCTGAGGTTAAAATTGGGGAAATAATTCTTTTAAAAACTGCGAAGTTATAGAATGTTTTGAGATGTTTACAGATTAATGAAAAAAAAAAAAAAATCCTGATAACAAAATATTAAACATGGATATATTAATAATGAATTTGAAAGAAAAATCGTGACGTAAAAAGTTGTAACATTTGATATCTGCTATAAATTATTATCAATGAAACTATAAAATAATCGATTTCAATATATAAAAAATTGTGTGTCTAAAATGTATCTGTTTAAGATGTATATGATATTTAAAAAAGAGTATTCATTTAATTTTCAGTTTCAGAAGGGCAAATTGAAAGGCGGTTTCTCGATAAATTGAATAGTAATATTCAATTTTGAATAAAGGATTCAAATATTAAATCCTTTTTCAAAACTAAAATTAGCGTTCTAATTTGAATTGTTACTCAAAAAATGATTAAGGGAACTAACGACAAAATTATCCTTATTATGACTAGTTTTTTTAGCATATCAACAGCTATCAAGGTTTATTTAGAATGATATATATATATGAGGTTGAGAATGATACTATTCACACTAGATTTTATTCGAACTACAATGATTCAAATTATTGAATTTATTAAATCGTGAAATAATTGCATTTATAGGCGAAAAGTATCATACTGTTATATAGATGAGTTCTGTTTCATGTTTATATTTGATCAAAACACATGTTATTTCTATATTTATTATAAACAATAAACTGAGTTTTGGATATCAATGGAATATAACATTTAATAATGCATCCATAATAGAAGTATATCATTAGGAACTTATTTAATATTATTCAAAGTCTCGTATTTTTTCAAAAAATATTAAATGTTTTCCATAAACATATTTAATTGTAATATGCATCATTTCTAAAATACTAATATAAGGAAACAAAGAAGTTCCTGATATAATGTGAGATATTAATTTTTTATAAAAAATATTGCGTATCATCTGATTTTTCGAAAGCCAGTAGTATCCACATATTATGTATAGCTATATATTTCAATTAGAAAGATCTATACGCAAACAGAAATCAGACGATGTCGTCTTAAATAAAATTCATGGGCTGAGATTAAATGAAGGATGAAAGCTTTATGTATACAAGCATAATCATTGATTAAATACGACTGGTGACAAGACTTTAATTCAATTGTTTTAACTTGGTCTGTCAACTCATCAATTCGTTAGTTAAATAAAATCTACAATATATATTAATAACAGCTTTGTTTGTCCGAAGATCATCAATATTTCAAAAAAATATTTTCAATTCAGAAAATGCATGAATTATGAAATAAAGTCTGTACTTGTTAAATCATCGATTAATAAAAAATTAATAAAAAAATTGAAAAATTGAAATATAGCATTAATTCACCGAACGTAATATTTTAGTACTAATTCCTATCAATCGATTGCTATTCAAAATATTACGATAATATCACAAAATTGAGAGACTGCTATGAAAAATTTATTTGACCCTTCAAATGTTGTTTTTGCAAAAAATCCTTATATATTTATACATAAACTAATAGGTTTTATATCTCATTTTCAATTTAAAAATATTTTTTTTTAATAAGTTTGAGTGATAAAATTTTTTAATGACTCAGTCTAGTTCCCTCATTTTCAAGGATTCAGGGGAGCTTGACGTGAGCGATTCAACAGATTTTAAGACTTCAGTGATGCACTTCCTTAAGAACTGCCAAACTAATTATCAAGATACGTTTAACATCAAAGAGATATCAGATCAGATGGGGTTTAAACAAAGAAGATTCTTGGATGTTCTCAGTGTTTTTGATACAATTGGCTGTGCTCCTAAGATTGACAGTGATAATTTTTTATGGCTAGGATTGGATCAGGTTAAACCGGCCATATTGCAGATCTGCAAAGAACGTGGCGTATTTAAACGGAATACCACATTGTCACAAAATATTCCCATTACAGGATTTATTTCTTTAACTGAGATGACAGAGGACCTCCTAGTGTGTTTTATTGCAATGGAAAGAAAGTTTCTTAATATACTACATGTGACAAGCTTCCTATCAAGATGGAATGACAGACAAAAAACAATTAAATGTAAATTATATCAAGCTTGCGCAATTCTTGAAGTAGCTGGCATTATCCACAAGACTATTAATAAGAGCGAATTTAGGATAGATGAAAAATACTTCATTTCAGCGAGTGAGAAAATGGCCGAAAGAGATTCAATTTTATCTATTTCTTCGTTATTAAATAGATCAACTCCATTTATGAATGAAAATACTATACTTATACGAAGAAAAGAATTCGATGAAGCTATATTACAGACCAACTAATGTATATTTTTATTTTTAATATATTAATTTTCGATATCAAAAGTTCAGATTGAACATGTTTATCAATATCCATGTAAATGTTTGTAATATTTGTTTGAGTATTAAAACTAAGTATTGTTGTTTTATTATCGAAAAATTATTAAACAGAAAACCAAAATTCGCACTGTATAAACTGTATCCTGTCGAATTAATCATGCGAGTATGCTCACAAAAAAATAATTTAAAAGGCAGTAGGAACCTTGAACTCACAAATGTGACAAAAATAATTGTTATTTTTTGTATAATGCTTGAATTTAAAGAATTGTAGATTTCATATGTATAAAGAGTAAAAATAAAAACGGTCAAAATTTTTATCAAGGGTCGATTTTTCAATAATACTATCTAAATTGAGATCAGAGTTTGACATCTGGTAAAATCAAAGTCACCTTAATGTAATCTAAAATAAGAAATCCGAAACAATGGCGATAATTTTGATTAGAATAAAATCAATTGAATGTTAAAATTTTAGAGATAAATTGAAAAGTTGATTCATTTAAATTTGAAAGCTGAATGAAAAATATAAATGATATATAAATGATAATGATCATATTATCAATTTGGAGCAACAAAATGTGAAATTTACAAATAATTTTTTATATGAATATGCTAATTATCATGTAATATGCACGATTAATTTTATTTTGCCCATGACTTTTTGTTAAGGAATTTTTTTGTTTTTACATGGCGATCGTATTCAGGTGATAGTATACTTCTTAGATTCAATGACGCTATGATTCCAATTTCAGAAATCGCATTTTTTAACGTTTCAAAGGAAGTTATCGTCGTCTTTCTAGTGTTTGTTTCACTGTAATCATCACATAAAAGCATAGCGACTGTAAAATACAGAATATTTAAATTAGTTTACAATTTTGAAAAATTTTGTTGTTTTATTACCATAATTTCACCTGCACCATCCATACTGTCTATGATTCATTTTTCGCCAGTTTATCAGCATTAAATACAGTAAGGACTTTTTAATTCGGAAATTAAAGTTGGCACTATTGGTAACGCAATTGTTTTAGCCGTTAAACCACATTGGGATAAGGTCCATTGCTCGATTTCCTAGGAGGATCTATATGTGTTCCGGATAAATAAAATAAAATTAATAATTTATTCTGATTTCTGATTAAAAATTATTCAAAACCGAATACAATGCGCGCTGGTTGATGATACCCAGTCTTGAAATCGGAAGATAGACTGAATCATTAAACAATGTTGTAAATGGAGCTGGAAGGCCTGTGATTGGGCAAACAGAATCAATCTTGTGGACTTCCTCAGAAAATGAGAATAATTTGAGAATATTCGGGAATGCATTTTGATGTACATCACCATCTGCAGCAGCAACCATGACTTTCTTGTTGCGATCGGCAAGTCCATCAGCCCACTCTGCGATGTTCTCGAAAAGATGGCCATCATCAACTCCAATCACTTCATATGGTTCAAGTTCGGTATAATCTGGTAATTCCTTGATGTTCTTTGTTTCAAATGGGAATGTTCTGTCCTTATCAGCCTTTCTGATGAGCATGAGAACCTTGCGCCCAGCAATATGATGTCTCTTGAGGAGTCTTGTGATTTCTGTTGTTTTACCACACTTAACCGGACCGATTGTTAATGAAATCGAGCCTGTTGTTGTGATCTTCTTGTGTGCACTCCTTGAAGATGCTGTGTATGCCTCAGCGCCACCGATTAATTCAAGTTGATCGGATTTGATTGTTCTTTCTGTGAAAGCAGCTTCCTGGCCCGTGACTCTGCAAACAGCTGAGAGTTTGACTACTGTTTCGCTCTTGGCAATCAACTCGCCAACTTTGCCAAATGGCTTGCGTAAGTAGTCGCCATCTAATGCGGAAATAACAACGAGCTTTCCGCTATTGGCGAGTGTATCGGCGAATTCAACGATATCTGGGAAGAATTGGCCTTCATCAACTCCGATGACTTCATAAGCCATGCATTCGTTCAAATGAGGCATGAGCAATGCTGTTGATAGGGCATCGTGCATGTAATAGTCGTGTGTTGAGACTTTTTCAGAGGAATATCTCTGATCTTTGGAATATTTAAGGATTAAGCAGCGCTTGTGGGCTAATTCGCCTCTGCTAATCCTTCTCAACATTTCTGTGGTCTTTCCGGCAAACATGGGGCCGAAAATGAGCTCAATTCTTCCAACATTCATGAAATGGCGGGGATTTGAAAATTAAATCACTTTTATTACAAAAAAAATTTACAGTTTAAAATTTAATTGAAAAGGAATTGTTTTTATATATATTTTAGATATTTATAATTTTTGATTAAATTTTTTTTGGAAAATTGACCAATGACAAAATTTTGTCACTCCAATCAAGCAAATATGTAGTATACACATAATATGATAATATTTTATTTAATTAAAATCTCACTAAAACTAAAATTAACATCAAAAATAAACATTTTTGAAATCATTTTTCATATTTTTTGAAAAATTTGATAAACGGAATATATTTGATAATGTATGATTTTGGGAATGAATTATTAGTGTTAACATTACGCTACATCCAAAACACCAAAAATAATCATGGTAAAAAAATTCAACGATAACTGATTACAATGTATCAGATCTGTCAATTGTTTTTTTTACATGACATATTTCCCTAATTTTTGACAAATAACTATATTTACATTTCAAATTTTATAATTTGTCAATAAAATCTATTTTGGATATTTACGCGACAATTTAAAATTATTTTTGAAACGTGACATTTTTGAAAAGCTTACAAATAAAACTAAAATGAATCATTTTATAATAAAGTTACATTTTCACCAATAAGTCAAAAAAATTTGTGTGTCAGTTTTTTTCCATAAATGGAGAATTTTACCATTAGTAGTATATGACGGGGGCTACTTGTCATTCTAGATATAGAGGATGTATCCCAACAACGATATTTAGGCTACGTATCCG
>MRSU01011391.1:0-15038 GCA_008369845.1 Trichomonas gallinae
ATAAAAATTCTAAAATTGAGACCAAAACTAGAAATTTTTATTACTTTAAGGTTATGCGCCGAGCGAATGCGAGCGAGACTTAATTTCATACTCGGGGTTTTTCCTCGACTCAATTTCGTCTATCGTTTACATCTATATAAACAAGTAATACTTTTTAATTAGACAAGATTGTATTAAATAAAAATAAGGATTATTTAAATCAAAGAATAAAATAAGAATATATTCATTAATTGTTGTATTTTTGTGCTATATAGATGCTTAGAATAATGAATCAGATGTGTAAATCACTTCTTTAGCATAATTTTATTAGTGAAATATTAATCAATATTATATTCCATGAACATTGAGGTAATGCGAGTTCTATGTAATTGTAAGTATATTAATTAAAAATAAGTTTATAGCGAGCAATTTTTTATGAATTGATATGAATATTACATTTCATTTTAGAAAATCGAACCTTCAAAAGTATTTGTTTATCTTTGCAATAATTAGAATAGACATTCCTATTTTGCAACATCATTTGTCCTATAAAATATTCATATTTTGATTAAACAGTGTGCTAATACAAAAGCAATCATCTACTGATAATTATCATTCATAAACAAGATTGAACAATAATATTAGAAGCTTAATGACTTGAATTATATTTTTCGGCTAATTCTTTGATGATAGGGAAGTCATTTTCTATAGAATCGTAGTTAATCGTCATATAGTCATAAACAAACATCGCATTTGATTCATTAGGCAAGCAAAAGTCGCTATTTTTGTATCTTTGCGAACAATGATTTAACAAGATATATTTAGCTTGCAATTTTTTGCCGCTTTCTATTGCTTGACTGAATGTTGAGTGTCTTCTATCATCAGGATCATCTTCCTCTTCAGCCGTGTAATCTTTGAACGTGGCTTCATGAATCAAAACATCTGTTGTTTTGAAAGTTTCTTCTATTTCATTGAATGCTGCATTTCTGTCACTACTTAAAACTAATTTGTACATTCCATCAAATGTTAATTCGCATGACATTGATGTTATATCATGCTTAACTTTCACTGATCTCAACTCAACAGACTTGTATTTGAAAACTTCTTCTCGAGGAAAAACGTCAACCTTGAAATAATCTTCTCCGAAAAGATTTTCTTTCTGCTTGAATCCTCTTGCAACAATGTGATCACAAAGTATCACCATCCTGTTTTCTGTGACTTTCCTTCTTTCTGTTATTAACTGGCCAATTCCTAGTATGTGATCTGAGTGAGAATGTGAAATCCAAAGAGCAAACAAATTTTTCAAAATTGTTTTCGTTTTTTCAATGCCAAACAATCTTCTCATTTGGCCAACTGAGTTCATTCCACAGTCAAGAAGTATATATCCTTCTTTGCAGTGAACTAAAATAGACTGAACATTCCTTTGCGCTGTTGGATATTTTGCACCACTTCCTAGAAAAGTCACGGCAAAAGTTTTTGTTGTTGGAAGATCTTCAACTTCTATTTGCTCTTTTGTTTTATTATCAATTGCTTTGTGATTAACTTTAAATTCAGGATGAATCTTGATTAAATCATTCTGATGCATTTCAACAAAGTTTTTGATTTCAACTTTTTCATTTTGAGAAACTGTAATGTTTTTCATAAAATCTGGCTTAACTGCATTGAAATATTCGATTGATCCTGGATATGCTTGAATATTACTCATTGGAAAACAAATGTTGGTCTTGACATTTATGAATTTGTCTGAGTATTTTTTGTCATTTATCAAATCTATTGATGTGAAGTGAACAACAATTCCATATTGATTAATATCATGAATTCTATCAACATCATCAACGCTGTCAGCATCAATAATCAAGATCTTATCTATCTTTTTAGGGCTTCCAATGACATCAGATGGATTGATTACTCTTCCATCATCCAATGTGACAGGTTCTCCTTGCGTTAATTTCCGGAAAAGTGGGCCTTTTGGAATGTTCAATTTCTTGGCTTTATCGATATCAAATGAGCCTGGAGCGTCTTTAATAGATATATCGAAAGCAACAGAGTTACTCAGTTCTATTGGCTTCAATGTAATGTTTTCATCTGAAAATTCATGAGAAATAAGTGATTCAAGGTCCAAGATATTTTTCAAATTAAGATATAGACACTTTTTGGCATCTTTTGGAGCAGTTAACATCATATTTTTCCCGTTTGGAATGAAGTATTGTGTTACGCATGTGTTAAATCCGCCCATTTGGTCTTGTGAGGCAGAAAGAGCAAAAAATTGCTTTACCCTCAGAATTTTAAATCCTTTTAATGCAGTGCGCGAAAGCTCTACTGGAAGACCAAACAGGTATGATTCAGCATCAATTGTTAAGAGGATACTGGGGTTGGAATCTGGTGTTTTGCCTGATACAATTGTTAAATCAACTTTCATAACTAATGAAGTGACAAAAATAAAATTTCATCAACAATTTTCTTGGGGAAAAAATGTTGATAGATTCTTATTTATCGTGATATCAACTTATCTCATTATTATCAATAAAATTATCATTAAAGCGTTTTTTTTTTTTTTTTGCAGAGGATTTCACTAAATAAAGTTGTAACATTAATTGTGTTATCGGTTTAAGAATTCACTCAATTTAATTAATTTATGATAGTACAATTATTGGTGTTATAAGCAGAGTAAAGCAAGCAAAGAAAGGAAAATTATGCACTTTGCATGATACGAAAATCTCAGAAAGTATTGTAACTCTAAACGCGCCTCTTCCTTTATTTCCATTGCCGTGGGCATTTGGATAGAAATACAATGGCATCTCATTATTCCCAGTGATGGTCTTCGTATTTGTAAAAGATATGTTAGAGTAGTGAATTGGTGAAGAATTGGGAGATGGTTCATTACTTGATTCACTAGCTAATGCTATACAACCAGGATGACCGGAGATGAATGAACTTCCTCCACCCCCTGAGCCAGCCCACTCCATTGAAGCACCACCCCAATACCCAGAGCCACCAATTCCACCCATATCTTTTCCAGGTGTTACATTGACGACTCCAAAACCTCCCTCAAGTCCTTTGCCACTTGTTGAAACAAACTTAACAATTTCTGAGGCAGAGCCACCTTTTGTCTGGCTTCCACCAGTGGTGTAGTACTCAAGGCAAGCAGTCCCATTGTTATAACATCCTACAGTACCGTTGGTTCCAGTCAGGCCGCCGCCATGGCCGCCTAACGAGCCCAGCCATTCTGCGCTCGCGCCGCCACCTGCTACGAGGATTCTCGATCTCAGAGAAATTATATCGTCCCAATCATAATTTTTGGTCACTTTTAGACGGGCATCAGTTGCAGATCCTGGCCATATATATGTATTTGGCATTCTGGTGGCGTTAAAAAGATTAAAAACACTATTGGAGCCGATAAAAAGATATAATTCTAATGATGTATTTACATTTATCATTCCTGACGCATATCCGCCTCTCCCACTACTGCCTGCTCCCCATGCTTCTAAAAGATATCGTCCTTTATGAAGTGAGAGAAAATATGGTGCACAATTTCCTAGTGAATCACCACATGGATATCCAAATACGACGATATTTGATCCAAATCGTGTGATATTTGGGCTACCAGTTTTGCCAGTATACCCAAATCTGATCTGGGGATTTGCAGGATTTGTCACTTTTGGTAAATAAGGTTAAAATATAAAATTTTAAATGGTTTACATAGTAAAATTTTGTAATTTTTGACAAGTAAAGTCAAAAATGCAAAAGTGGCAAGACAACTTTAATTATTGCATTAGAAAAATGAATTGATATTTCCAAGAATAGCTATTATTGTCAATGTCACAGTATTATTTTTTTATAATGAATATGAAAATAAATAAAGATTTTGTTTTAATACAAATATAAATAGTTTAATAAACAATTTAAACAGATGTTTCGCTGCGAATGAGTTGATCGATTTTATCTGAATATGCATTCATGTCTCTTTCGCGAAGATATGACGATAATTCCTTTAAATTATCAAGTGCCAGGCTCTGAATAGGTTTGGGAAGTGAAGTAGAAACAAGAGAATTTATGAGAAACTCGACTTTGTTGTTAGACTGATAAATTATCTGATTGATGCAGTTCTTTCTATAAGCAGCAACAGTTTCTTGATCAAACTGTGGAAAATGCAAAACAAAAGATCTTTGAATTATTTCTGTTATAGTTCTAGACGTGCAAATGTGCTTCAAGACATTTAATCCTTTCTCAGTAGAGAAGAAATCTTGGTGCTCAGCGAAATCAACTAAAATATCCAATGTTTTTTCATCTGAAACTTGATTTAATTCTTGAATTAATATCGCGCAAGTCAAATCTTTATATTTGGAAGACATTGAAGTAAACAATTTGACAACAAGATTAGCAGCTTCTTTGCAGTTGGATACTGGAGTGTGGTGAGAAACAATTCTCTCGAAAATACTCTTTTGTAATTCTGGAAAATACAAAAATGATGAAACTAAATCATACCATGCTCGTAATGCGTCATAGTTGTTGGAATCATATAACTTAAAGAGATTTTCAACGGAAAATCCAACTCCTTTGTAATTGGAAAGCAGTCTATCTGTTAATACGACTAGGAATAAAGATTTCTGACCGTTGAAAATTCTGGTGTAAGCATTGTTGAAATTCGCTAAGTGGATCATGATTTGTGCTCTATCGTAATCTTTGTGAGATGTCAACATAGTCCATGCGCGAGTGAATGTTCCCATGCTCTCAAATAATTCAACAGATTTTTGATCATTCAACAAAGCGAAATTCGTAATTTCGTAAAAACAAACTCTCTTTCCTCTCATGTACGCATCATATCTTGCTTGGTCAAAAATAATGCTTGTTACAAGAGAAATCTCTGCTGGATGAGCAATGGCGAAATCTCTAACATCTTCATTTAATCCAATCGATGCGATTTCGTTGAAAAGTGATGATTTGTATAATGATCTCACTTCGCTTTGTGGTGTCAAATCGAAGACCTTCTTGAAGAGTTTCTTGTCTTTGTTGAATGTTGTGAAAACACTCATCGAGCCAACGAATTTAGAATATGATGTGTTCGCCCAAAATCTTTCCAATAATATTGGGTAAATTGTTGCGTGTAACATGTTAAGTATTGATAACTGATTCTGGTTTGGATAATTTGGCGCGTTTCTCAATGTTGACATAGCATTGACAATCAAATCAGCAATTGGAATCAAAAATGTAGAAACACTTGTATTGAGTAAAATATTTTGCATCAATGAAATGAATTCGTTGAAGCATGTCATATCTTGTGCACCTTGTTGAGAAACTGAATAAGATAATGCAACTTCGCAAGACTGTTTGCATGCATCATCGATTTTCTCGACTAATGATGTTATAAGTCTCATTATTGATTCGTCGCCCGATTTGATGTCGATGATTTTGTAGACGATTTCTTTGTGCAATGATCTAACTGAATACCATGGATGAATTAACAACAATTTGTGGAGATTATTTAGATCGAATGTCGCTGATAAATCAGCATCAATTAACTTCAATCCATTTAATAATTTTTCCGCGAAGGCTTCTCTCATTTTTGGATTTTCTAATATGGCGTTGATAACGTATTTGTAAATCGCAGGACGAGTCGTATCGAACTGGAACAACATGAATAATCCTGCGAGCTGCTGTGATGAAGCTTTGCTAAGTTCTTTCTTCCACATTTCTTTCGTATAATTCAGCTGTGGAATGAGAACAGTCAATGCTTGTGTATTCGTGAAATTCGAAACTAATTTCATGAAGATTTCTATTGGAGGAACTTGGCGAATCATCATGATTATTGTAGACAAATCTGCGTTTTCGTAGAATCTTTTGTTTGTGTTGGCATAGGCTGGTATGTCTTTGTTAATAAACTGAGATAAAAGTTGCTGAATTTCGTCATCAACAATTTTGTATGTCAAAGTGAAAAATTCGGCGAAATTCATATAGTTGTTCAAAACTTCTGCTGGTTTTCTTAATAATTCTTTGACATTGGCTTGTAATGGTTCCTTTGATGCATTAATAATAGCTTTTTCGTATAATTTGAGCAAAAATTTTCGTGTCTTTTGGTTTCCTGTCAATAGATATGTTGGGAGAATCAAAACAATTTTATCTGCAACTAATTTTTGTCCTGCTGCGTTTAGACACAAGTCGCATAGATCTTGTGGGTCCTGTCCTATTTCTATGAAGTTCATTGTGTAGTTTACTAAGAATATTCCTTCTGTGTCGAATCTTGCTGCACTTTTCGCGAGATTCAAAAATTCTTGTGAACGAACAATTCCACGCAACAAAAATGACCTTATGTCTTTGATTAGTTTATCTATCAATTCCTGATTGATTTCTTTTTCATCACCTTTAGGAGCATCGCGTTTCTTGTACCATAGTATATAAGCGTTTGACGTTTTAGGAACAGTTCCTTTTCTGTATGTTTGTGTTCGGTCGTCGAAATATTCGAAAACTGTTTCTCCACCAGCGACTTCATTAACAATGTCTCCTTTAAATTTAGAGACATTCTCATCATTCAAACAGTACCACTGATTCTTCTTCTTGATGTATGAATAATAGTGGCCGCTATCTGATGTTCCCAAATGAACTTGAACGCCAATTAAATCATACAACATTTCTTGCTTAGAAACAGTCATTGGTCCGATGCCCAAAACATCATCAATTTTATAATATGTGTTGATTTTCTCTCTTATCTGTTTCTCAACATTGTATTCGAATCTCTTCAATTGAACGATCAAATATTTTGGCGCTTCTTTGATGAAATGATAACACTTTGCATCGATTTTTCCATTTTCTGTCGAATATTTGTTCTTTCCGTTGAAAATCGAAGGCTGCAAAAACGTGTTGATGCTTTCACTCATGTTTGCGTGATTTTTCACTTCGAACTGTAGTGATTCTATTGGTTCTTCTCTTTCAGCAACAAATTCATCATCCATTGTAACGAATTTGCTGACGATTTTTCCTCTAAACAGTTGTAAAGCTCCTTCTACGTCTTCTATTCTTGTAAATAGCATGCTGAGGTATTCGCTGGCATCTTGCTGGACAGAAGGATTGATTTTTTCGTCGCCCCAGTCTGTCCAAAGGTTAATATATGATATGGGATTAACAGCTCTTTCTGGGAAAAATTTCATTTTCATTAAAACATATTGAAAAGCTTCCTGCCATGACTTGCTTTGGAATTTAGCCGAAAAGAATGCATCAGTGAACTCATTTATCTGACAAAGCTGCTGTAATGTTGAGTTCATGTAACAAGTTGCGCCGAGATTTTTTAATCCGCGAAGCCCAGATGGATCTGGAGAGCATGGAGTTGAGCCAATGAACTTCTCGTTGATACTCGACAAATATTTCATGACTGTTGTTCCAACTTCTGGGATTTTGTCGATTGATACAATAATAATTTGGAAAAGTGAAAGATTTGGTTCATAATAAACTAATCCATTGAAAATGATCTCTCGGAGTATGAAATCAACTATATTTTGCATATCGCTTGGAAATTCGAGGTAAATCAATCTTTCGAATAATTGGAAGAAGTTTCTCGAGAATTCCAAAGAAGGAGTCTTGAATACGATTTGGCACAAGACACTCTCTGTCTTAGGAATGGAATATTTCTCAAATAACAACTGTTTAGAAATATTGTAAATTTCTTCGCGATTTTCGTGGCAACAAGGAATGAGCAAGTTGAAATACTCTTTGCAGTAGTTATTGTCACTTTGTGGCAACAATTTTGTCAATAATTTGACTTTCTCAGGAATTCCATTCAATAAACTTGAAATTGTTAGTCTAACTTCGTATCTTGGATCAAATAATGTTAAAACAGTCAAATTCCATAAGTCATCATTTGATAAAGTTAAACCATTACTAATGAAATTCTGAATTATTGATATATATAAATCAATAAATTTTCCTTTTGAAGAAACTGCTTTTTCTGTCATCAGATTCAAATCATCAGGTGAATATCCGAGTCTTTGTTGAATCGAAAGCTGTAAAATCACTTGCAAAGTGAATTTCAAATTATCTTCCGAAATTTGATTGCTAAACGCATAACCAATCAATCCATTGATCTTTGATGATGATTTTGCAGCGAGATTCAAGCAGTAAATGAAATAATCTTCATTAACAAACTCGTTGAAATTGATATCTGGATTATGCGGAGCATCTAAGATCAAAAGCAGCTTAAGAGCAGAATGTGATGTCTCTGGGTTCTTCAGTGCTATGATAAGTTTGTCGAAATTCGCCATCATTAAAGAAGAAACATCGAAACTAATATTTGCTGGTTTTCCGAAGAATCCACTGACTTCTATTCTTTCATTATTGTAAATTGGCTGTGTTTTTTCTAAGTACTCGTTGTTTGCCCTAAGAGAAATCGTCTTTGTGTTGAGTTTTCTCTTTAAATATTTTTTGACATCTTTTATGTAACAGTAAGATGGGAATTGAACTGTTTCATTGATCATTCCTGTGAAAGTTATATTATATAATTGACTTTGAGGAATGAATCTCGAAGAATGCTCTAAATAATTTATATATTTCGAGCAAATCTGATATAAGCACCTTAAAGCTCCATTCTTATCCATATTTTCGATGAGCTTGTTTAATGTATATTGTAATTGTGATTCTGTTTTTGATAATTTCAAAACAAATTTTACAAGCTTTGAATTTCCAGTGTTAAACAGTGTTTTCCAAAATATATCGATACAATCAAGGTCCTCAATTTCAACAGTGGCGTGAGAACTGTATCTGAACATTGACAATTGCGTATTTATTGATTCGAAAGCTGAGTAAAATAAATCATAGATTTTCAGGTTCATCTGTTCGTAGTCTGAAATTGTTTCCAACAGCAATTGAACAGATCCCCTGTCTATTTTCCTGTTTGCGACGAGGTACTTGAAAATATCCGAAACTTGTGGATATTTGTCGTCATTTAATATTTCTTTCATCAAAAACAATAATTGCTTGAATTCCTGGTCATCAACTGTTTGTAGCGCGTATGTTGTCTTGGAAATCAATGTTATATACTGCACAGCATCATTTTGAGTTATAGAATAGATGATTGAATCGAAAATTTGCTTCGCGAAATTTTGATCTAATGAATTTATTGTGCTTTGAAGGAGAGGGAGTGTTAATTCTAGGTCTGTCTTATTGTTAAGATTATCTACACACAATTTGAAGACATTTTGATTGTTTTGTGGCGCGTATTTACAAATTACATCAATAATTATCCTTCTTTTGTCTCCATTTGAGTATTTATCCATGTAGAGATCGAATATTTTCTGTTTTGTGCTTAATTGTGCGTAAGAAGCTTGATCAATTAGAATAAAAAGTGCATTTTCTGGAATATTTTCTAAATTTGCAAAAGAAACCAAAAAATCTTGAAGATTATAAGGCTTAAGAGAGCATATTACTGAATTTATTGCCTTGAAGAAGTTATTCTGAACGCTTTGATTCTCTCCGAAAGAAATTTTGCAAAAATTCAAAATATGTTCGTTTTTAACGTATGAATATTTAAGCATTGTAGACATAAGCCTGCAGAATTGATCAACTAAACTGTGATGAATAGAATTCATGTTTGTTTCGATAAAAGATGTATCATGTAAAATTTCACAGAGTTTATCTGCATAAAGGTTATGATGATCAAGTGTTTCATTGATGAATGATAAAGCGCTATACTGTTTCGATAGATATCCAGATGCAAATAAATTGTTATAAATTGAAACTGAAATAGAAAGCAATGGAAGAATCAAATCGTTAGAGTTCGACACTTTTAGCAATATTTCGAGATCATTTTTGAATTTGGCTTCGTCTAAAGTTCGAATTTGATCATTTTGCAAGTTTTGGCATGTACATATGAAACTTGGTATAATAGGTTCAATATATGATACATCTGGGAATATATGAGGATATCTTTTCGCGATTTGAAGAATCCTTAATAAAATATTCGCTAAAATTAAATCAATTTTGCCTCCGCAAAGATTCTGTACTAGTGTTTTGAATTCTTCGGACTTAAACACATTGAGGCACTTGACATAATACTCAAGATTCGATTGCGGATTTCCTAATATCGTAAAATAACGAAAAGTGAAGTATGCAATATGCTTGTTTTCGAACACTTTCATCATTGTTTCGAGAAATTTGATACGCTCTACTGAGAAAACACTTACAAATAATTTGCTCAATGGAATCAAAATCGTATAAAAAGGAGGAGGGTCTTCGTAAGATGCAATTCGATATAGTATGATCTTATCAATTAGTTTTGGAGTGAAATCGTTGATAAAATATTCGAATTTTTCCGGATTCACATTCGATCCTGATAGAATTTCACCGATGAGACTACCTACTTTCTTGATAGTTTTACTGTCCGGCTTGCGAGCATCAATTGATCCTAGAAATTCATTGCACCAGGCAGTGAATTCAGGCAAACTCAAACTCATTTAAAATTCACCGTGAAGAAAAAATTTAAAAGTGACATTAATCGGATCCGATTTTGACGGCAAAAATCTTCCATTTATAGTTTATGCCATTTATAACGCGATTTATAAAAATTCGGTGGGATTTGGAATTTTGGTTTGTAAATATTTTACATGTCATATTAACAATTTTAAAATCAAAAATATTAAATATATCAATAAATAGCACAGTTTTATTATGATTTACATTCGAAAATTTTATTTTACATGACAAATTTGAAATTTTCATGCTTGATCGTAATTTTTCTATCTGCAACATATGAATAAACCTTATTTGTCGACATAAAATCGTTATGGGACGAGATGGACCGGTCCATACAATAAAATAACACTAATTTCGCAAAATTAACTGAATTTCCTTCATTCAACATAAAAAGATAATATTATTATTTATTTTTGTCTACACATTATAAATTTTCATTTAAATCATTATAAATTCAAAATAATTCTTTATTCAAAATTTATCAATTGATAATATAGGCTGAGATTTTAAAATATGATTAACCTAGCAGAATTGACTTTAAATCAACAAATAAACATTAATATTTGATAATAATAATAATTTTTCCAAAGAAAAAATTAGAATCATTCCAATATAAAAAACTACAGTTATATAAGATAAATACATGATAAAATGCTATTTTCAGCCGTTCATCCTTCGAAAATAGCTTTAACGAAGAAAATATGAAAATATTTTCCTCTAAGTGTGAATAAGCTTCATGGTTATGTGTTAGAAGATTCTACATTCAACCGTGCATGTAATCAAGGAATCATAGCTTGAAGATCTTCGTTTTGAATTTGACGGATCCGAACAACTGATATCAACGATGTTTGTAAAGCTAGGATGTTTTTTGAGCTTGTTTTCGCTAATTTTTCCTGTCTCTTCTTCACCTATTAAATCAACACATAATGAATTCTTGCTTATTGGAGTTGTATTGTTAATAATATCTGTTAATATACTGTAGAAAAGAGAATAGTCTGGTGTTTCTTCGAACTTCAGCTTTGAAATTTTGAGATAAATTGTTTTCATGTCTTTTGGCAAGTGTTTGCATATATCATTTGTTTTTAAGAACCTGCGCTGCTTGAGATACTCTTCTTTGCCTATTTCGCGCTTCCATGGAAGTTTTCCAGTTGCTAATTCAACAATCGAGAAAAACCACGAGAATAAATCGTCTCTTCGTGACACATCTTCACCTTTAAGGGCAGAATATGATGCGTATCGTGATGTTCCACCGAATGCACGCTCAGTTCTTGCAGGAAGATGAACTCCAGATTCAACGTCGACATAGGATGATGCTAAGCCGAAATCTATCAAAACCAAGGTGTATATGTTATCTTCTCTGACAAGGAAGTTGCCAGGCTTGATGTCACGATGAATGAAGCCGTGTTTATGAAGATTTTCAATGCATTTTAACATCTGTAATCCACATCGCAATGCCAGTTGGATTGGTAGCTTTCCTGTTGGAAATGAATGCTTAATCTTCGATAATGAGTGTCCTAGTAGCTCCATGACGAAGTAACGGATTTTATCTGTGTCACCAATTTTAATCATGCGTGGAAACATTGGTGATCCTTGTAGCCTCGAAAGTATTGACGCTTCTCTTTCGATTCCTTTGTGCATTGCTGAGATTTTTTCCGTTTTCATTGCGTAATTCATCTTACTGATTGGATCGCGAACGAGATAGATATCTCCAAACCCTCCCCGTCCAATAAGACTGACGACTTCGAAGCCATCAATAAATTCGTTCGGTTGCAGTTCTGTATCCATGATTTTTAAAAAATTTACTAACGTCATTTCTCTCAAAAAATCGAAATCATAAAATCATGACATGTTTAATGATGTTGAATCATAAAATAACAAAATTTTGGAATTTTTGTAATCATTTCATTTCTCAAAATCCAAATCGACGACATCCATTAACTGCTGAAATATAGCTATAATGTTATTTTTGTTGTATATTTGCCGGGTTTTCCTGGATTTTAGTGAAAGATTTTTTGTTAATTCTAATTTTTATCTGATTTGTTGAAAAAAATTCATATCCATTACCTATTGATTAAAGTTTTGATGATACGATATTGAAAAGTACATATTAAATATAAACTGATAAAATTTTGAAAATATCGCTTGTGACTATACTTAAATAGGTATGTTTGTCATGATAAACGCATTGGTAATTGAAATTATGGCTCATAAACAGCAGAAAACCATGTAAAATCTGAGTAAAATTTCCAGAATTACCAAACATTTCGACAAATTTTCATTAAAACTTAACCATAGTAAGTAAGACAACATTAAATTGTAAAATTGGTGTTGCAAAATCCAATCAATTTATTAGCGAAAAATATAATCATAATCGGCATCATAAGAATGAAAGATTATAATGCTAAATGAAAACATGTGTGTCAAAAATTTTGTCACCTTTGCCAAAGTCGTTGCTTTTATTAGGGAATACTACAACATCGCCATCCGATTGGACGACTAAGGGTGAGGTTGCATTCAAGACATATTGTCAAATGATGGCAAATTTGTCAGTTGACATTTGCCAAAAAACTTGATGTAGTCCTTTTGCTAATAGTTAAAAGGCATTTGAAATTCTTTAATCAAGAAAAAATTTGAAATTAAAATTTGAAGAGCATTGCTCATACCATCCTTATGATATCAAAATGGAACACATCTACCATCAACAAGCAATCCTGTAAGCATCGAAGAAAAAATAGTCGAAATTTTCGCTAGTTGATAAAATAAAAGGCGGACATTTATTGGCAGTCATCAAGTAAACATTCTTGTTTACATATCTCTAATAGATTTTTTATTTCAAGAATATTTTGTTTTATTAGCATATGAGTTTTCAATAGCAATGCTATATTCTTCTAATTGGAGAAAATCACCAATAGGGATACACAACTGGCGAATTCAACTTGATTAAGCAATTGATTTTGACTTGATTTTAAAAATATGTTGGATTACCAAATCAATATGAAAGATTATTTAATATTATGCAAAAGAATTAATCAAATTCATGCGATTTATGTAAAGACGATAGCTAACGTACAGTAAAATAATTTTTCATTTCATCATGATATGGGATTCAGGAAGTGACAGCGACTCTGGGATCAGTGGTCAAAAAGTCCTCGAAAAACTGAAATATCAGCTTAAAGAAGCAAATGCAGAAATCGAGAGATTAAAATCAGAAATTTTCTCCTACAAAGAAAGACTTATCCATGCAGAAAAGGAATCTACAGATTATGTTGAGCTCAAAAAAGAAAATTTACTGCTTTCAAATACAATACAAGAATTAGAAACAAAATGTAAAGAGTTATCGAATCAAAATATCTCTCTACAGAATGAAAACTTAACGTTGAAGAGGAACGCGCAAGATTATCAAAACAATTTTATGCGAATTAATCAAAATCCGCCTATGAACTTTAATATACCAGCACAAACAATGCCAATCAATGATAACATTACAGCTTTAATGAATCAACAGCGAATGGAGCTCCAAATTAGAGATCAGCAAATTAAAAATTTATTAAATACGCAAACGCAAAATCGAGCAATTCCAATCGTCAGAGATGGAGTATGTAAGCCTAATGATGAAATTACAAGAGAAAAATTCAGAATTCAGCAAGAATTTGAAATGAAGCAGCAACTTGCTGAGCTGCAAAAGGAAAACATTATACTGAAGCATAAATGCAAAGAATTATCACGCTCTTGCCTCAAATACAGAAAAACAATTGATGAAAATAAAAAGAACTCGAATCAGATTGTTTCCCATCAGTGTCACGCAGATGAGATTCTAACGGCTCTTTTGCAAAAGGAATCTTATGAAAAGAAAATTCATGAGCTTCAAGAATCATTAGCAAACGAAAAGGACAAGTCATACAAATTAAGCAAATCATATAAGCATAAACCCAAGTAAATTTTGCTACAAATCTCATAATATTAAATTGAGATTTTTAAATTAAACGAATACTTAGCAACTATCCAATTTACAATGCAATTCAGCATACATAATCAATAATCAGTTGCTATTTCAAACTATATGATGAAGCAAATATTAATGTCATTTTGTCGGATAAATGAAAATGCAGCAATAGCCGCAGTTATTTCATTAATTAATCCTAAAACTCTCTATTTATATATATGATACGGTCTCTATTTATCTCTTTTTCCACTGTCATATTCTGATGCTTCGATATGGATTACGTCGTGATGAAGTTTGACGAGGACTTTCTCTTATATTTGGAAGAGGGAAATCATTAATTCAATCTTGTGTCGAGAGATGATGAAACACTAGTACAAGCGATTCTGTTAGTATTATCGTAGCGTTTTCAATAAACCTGATTGATTCATTGAGATTTGGATTATCAAGAAAACATTGATTAATGATTAAATTTTGAAACTGACTAAACAAAGAATTGCCAGAATTTACCCAGGAACTGAATTCAAGTTGGCTTGCAAAATATTCCAGAATCATGACAAATAATGAATATTATCCGTTATGGGAAAAAAATCAAGGTATTTGTTACATGTAACTTTTTTTTTTTTTTTTTTTTTTTTTTGGAATTATTGGATTCTTGTGACAA
>MRSU01011394.1:0-18555 GCA_008369845.1 Trichomonas gallinae
AAAGCTCGGTCACCGGGAATCGAACCCGGATCAAAAGAACGACAATCTTACATGATAACCATTACACTATGACCGATTTCGAAATAATGAAGTTTATTTATATTGTACATAATAATTGACCTAAGTCATAATTTTTTTTTCTACAAAATAATATAATGTACGGAATCAGTGCTCCAGAGAATATTTACGACTACAAAGAATGGCAAGAAATATTCAACAAGTACGATTCATCAGATTTCTCGTCTATTTCTCAGCAAAATCAGAAAGATATTTCCGAATTATTTCAACAATTCTTGAAAACATTCCCACAACTTCATATATACTGGGCTAAATTCGCGAACTTCCAAATGATGGCATCTGGTGATATTAAAGATGCTATTGATGTCTTCGAACAAGCTCTTTCTCCTGAAATATTATTAAATTCATTGGATATGTGGAGAGAATACATTAAATTCATTGCCGCACATATGCAAGATGAGCCAAATCAACTTAGACAAATCTACGCTCGCGCTCTCGATGCAATTGGCTGGCACTTCAAATCAGGAGCATTATGGCTTGAAGCAATTCAGTTAGAACTCCAATATTCTCGTAATCCTTTCTTCTACTACGTGAAATCTATATTGCAGCCAACAAATGAATTAGTTCGCCTTTACAAAGAATTCCAAACTTTAATTCCGAAAACAGAAACAGAGTTTATCAAGTCAATTGATCTCGATTTGCCATTACTGAAGTATATCGAGCTTGATGATGTACCAATGAACGAACAAATCGTTGCAACAGAAGATGATGAAAGATTAAAGTTGTTATCTACATATGCAGTTAAATACGAACGCACAACAGAACTTTGCCGTGAGATTATACAGTTCGAGAATCAGATCACTCGCGACTATTTCCACTTCATTGCACCAGATGAGGCCCAAATCTCAGTTTGGGAGCAATATTCTACATGGGCAATTGAGGGAGGCAAAAATGATCTCGCTGTACGCATATTTGAGCGCGCAGTCATCCCTTGTGCTCATATTGATGCAATTTGGCTCGAATATGCTTTCTTCCTCGAAGACTTGGGTAATATTGATGCTGCTCGCGCTGTATACAAGAGGATGCCACTTGCAATTCTTCATCGAGGCAATGAATATTATGCCGCGTTCGAAGAATCTCAAAATCCACAAGAGGCACAAAATATCTACAACGAGATGAGCACATCATCTTTCGCAGATGAAATCATTGCTGCAGCCAATTTCTACCAAAGACACTCAGACAATCAAACAGCAGCATCTATACTTATGAATGCACAAGAAAAGTTTGTAGAACGCGATGACTTTAATGGTGCTGGCGTTGTCAATGCTAGACTGATGGACCTGCAGTGGCCAGTAGATCCAATCGCTAAATCTGCTGCTTCTATCATCAAATACTGCGAAAGAGCTGCAGATGAAGATATCAACAATATTTTGTTCGCAGCAGTCTTCAATGAGCCAGCAGAAGTCTGCATAGAGGACAGAGTTGCGCTCGCATCCCTTTACTTCCAGTACGCAAGACTGTGGAAGATCGACATCAACTTCCAGTATAATATAGAGACAACAGTCGAAAGCCTGAAATCTAAGATTCTTTGGTATAGATACTACTTCAATCAGCACGAAATAATGAGTCAAGTTTCTCCGGAGAAAATCGAAGAGGACTGGATCAACTACCAAGAATCATTATAATAAAGATAATTCAATTTTCTATCTTTTTATAAAAAACAAAAATTATTCAAAATATTACAAAAATTTATCAATAACTATAATAAATCTTAAAACACTACTGTTATTTTCGATGTATTTTTTTTTTTTTTGACGATAAAAATATTGAACTTTTAAGTCTTTAAAACATTGACAAATTAACTATGAGCATCAACAAGTTATTTCCTAAATGTATCTCAAAATAATTTATCACGAAATTGATATAAATTGCTGCTGTTGATATATTTTTCATTAGGATTAATGCTTATTGCCAAATTATTAAGAGCCAAAAAGATAATTTTCTTTTCCAAAAAGATATGCTAAGCTCAAAATGATTCGCGGACAAGTTTATTTAATAGGAATATAAGAGTCAAATTCAAATCTACCTCAAAAGAAGCCAAATGTAAGAAAATATTTTCCATCAAAATCCAAAATTTACCAAAATCAAAATCTGATGCAAAAATCTTCATACACACCAAACAATATAGCCAAATATGTAGAAAATAAAGCTCTAAATCAAGAGCTAATGGAGAAAACCGCCGGCGGTTTTGGCCGGCCTTTTGCAACCAATGGACAAGAATTACACATTCCCAAATGTTGAAAGTGCTAAGGCACTCAAGGCTATGTCTGGCATGGAGCGCGTCCACTTCAAGCCAATGTTGGAAACAGGCCGTGTTCTCAAGGGCATGAAGGCTCAGGAGGCTATCGAATATCTTGAGGCCGTCATGAGAAAGGAGCGCGCTGTTCCATTCTTCCGCTACAAGGGTGGTATCTCACACCACGCTCAGGGCCACGAGTGGGGCTGCCCAACATCCCGCTGGCCAGTCAAATGCGCTGAGCTCTACATCAAGCTCATTAAGACAGCTCTCGCTGGTGCTCCACAGAAGCCAGGCGTCAACGTCGATAACGTCATCGTTGCTCACGTTCAGACAAACCGTGCTGCCCAGTACCGCTGGCGCCGTATCCACCAGGCTCACGGCCGTGTAAAGTCCTATGCTTCTCCACCAACATGCGTCCAGATCGTCCTTGCTGATCCAGCCGATATCAAGAGAGAGTAAAAAGCATTGGTTCGTTGATCATACAACATTGATAAAGAACGAAAATATACATAATCAAAGAAATCGATAATCTACGAAAGAAAATTTTTTTTCAAATCCTCAAATTTCAAAAATTTAATATAATTCATTAATATCTCCCCAAAATGCATTTCAAATTATTACTAATCATATCTAGATTTTGAGAATAATATTTGTGCTTTTTGATTCTTTTCTATTTTTTCATTTTAGTAGCTATCATTTGTTTTGTTACAGAAAAATATATATGGAAAACATAACAAATTTATGAAATTTAACAACAAAGATTTTTTGTAAATTTGAATTATGCGTAAATCTTCCAGTAAAACCACAAAAATACAACAACACCAACTGCAAACAAGAATGTAAGGGTTGTTGGGCTTAACCCTGTTGCCTTAAATATCTGATCAACGCTTTGTAGGAGATTTTTAACTAAATTTTCGCTTTTTAGATACGATTCACGCATTTGATCGAGCAATGCATTATGTTTTTCAAGTTCATCGCCCAAAGCGTGAGATACTTGTTTTAAAGTTCCAATTGTTTGTTGTAGAGTGTTAACTTGATCATCAAACTGATCCACTAAGGGTGACTCGTCATATTTATTATTATTCCTTGAACCTCTGTACTGTGGTTGTCCGCTCATTAGTTTATATAATAATTATCGATTTGAATTTTTAAAAGTGACATGATTTACACATCAAATGTCAAGTAAACAGTTTATATGTCAAATGTTACAATTTACATGTCAAATATTTGTAAATAATTTATTTGTCAAAATGGCAAATTATGAAATTACTTCAATTGATATGATGTTTTTTATATTTATGAATAATCAGGCATGAGAATAACGCATGCTTCATATAAAAGCACTTTTCACAATCATATGATTTTGCTTCAACTGTATATTTGTCATGAAAAAATACTGTAACAAAATTTCCTCCCTGATCAAAAATAATATCCAAACTTTGACAATCGCAACCATTTCGATCAACATTAGATTGTACTAAGAACAATACTCCGATAGCATCTGTTTTGAAACAGCAGGTAGCTTTATTGTTTAATAGAGTCGATGACTGAATTGTTACATTGCTATTTTTTGACAAAATCAAATTTGTTTTTACTTCATTATATAAAATGGTAGAATAGCCTATATTTACTTTAACTTCAGAGAAAAAGAATCCGGCAGTCTCTGTATATGTATTGCTAGTATATATGCAGTTTGAGACTTGTACATTTGCATTGGAATTTTGTGATGTGTTTGTATTAAAAAATGACTTATCGTAATCAAACCTAAACTTAATTTAACATTATGTAAAATTGATTTTGTTACAGGGATTTCATATAACTTTTATATTTGTATAAGTACATCATATCATTACTTCGTTATATAAGAATAACTTTTACAAAATAAATTGATGTATGCATCCAAAAAAGTCAAGAGTCATCAACAACGGAGATAAATGAATAAAGTAAACTACGTTTCATATAAATATTTCTTTCACAGTCACATGATGTGATTTCAGCTTTACATTTATTTGAAACAAAAACTGTGACAAATTCATCTCCTTGATCGAATATGATATCTAGAATTTCATAATTACAATCAGTTCTATCAACATTAGACTGAATTAAGAATAATAATCCTTCAAGTTCTGTTTTAAAATAACATTCTGCTTTATTATTTAAAATAATCGAAGATTGAATTGTTACTGTACTATTACTTGACATAACCAGATCAGATTTGCCATCATTAAACATAGCAGTCGAATAACCTATATTTGCTTTAGCTTGTGAAATATGGAATCCTGTCGATTCAGAAGATGTATTATTAGTATATATACAGTTTGAAACTTGTACAGTATTTCTAAAACAATGAAAACATGAATTTTTTTTATTGTTATTATATGATGTGTTAGTATTGAAAAATGATAATTTATCATAATCAAAAGTATATGTTGCATACGTTTGGTCAATCACACCGCAACTCACTACAGATGATAAATGCAAAATCTTTGGGCCTTTTTCAAAAACAATTCTCATCACTTGCCCGAAAAAATTCACATCGCAATTGTTTGAAGTGCAGCTATAATAGACGAACTTAGATCCAAAGTCCATCAAAATCGCACCTCCTCCGGTTTTAAATTGAACAGTCTCGGTCTTATGAATATTCGAAAAAGAGGAGAATCCGATTGAAAGATTAACATTTGGGGAACTATTTATTATTGCACGATCATTTAGGTTTTGGAATCTTGCAATAACAACATTTATGTTGTTAGAATACGAAATTGTGGGGTTTGTCCCACTGATTTTCGACGGACTTTTTGTTCCAAAGAATGCTTGCCAAACTTCATCTGGTTCATATGCAGATTGTAGAAACATCATATAATTTCATAATTCTTATTCAAATAATATTACTTAAATAATTATTTGATTGTAAGCGCGAATTGTTTGAATCATTTTTTCTGACACTTTTATGTACCAAACCCTGACGATTAAACCTACTCTTAAATTTAACCTTATCTAGCTGTTAGAGTTAAATTTTATGCAGATCCAATTCATGAGTGATTTCAACTGAAAACTTAACTGCTTGCTGTTTGATTACAAAATGATATAAAAAATAAATTACGTCTTTAAAAATTCACAAAAATTAAATAAAATAAATTACTTACTTCCTCTTATGTGGTGAGTTCTTTCTTGGAGATTTTCCTGCGAGAACTCTCTTCAGTCTTCGGTGTTCTGTAGGATCATCCTTGTAGTTTGGCTTGAATCTCTTCTCATAATGTGAGATATTTGAATCATCTGTCATGGCCCAAGAGTTATACTTCCTTCTCTTGGCTGAAGAATCATCTTCGCTGGAAGAAGAATCTTGAAGGAACTTCTTGACAAGTCTCCTTCTCTCGCTGCTGTGCGAGCTCGTTGAAACATTAGCGAACTTGCTGTCCTTGTTTTCGCCTGAAACGTTGACGTCTCTATTCTTAACATCAGCGTTTGACGTGGACTCATTCGATTTGGACTCCAATGAAACGCTCTTGTCATTATTCTGGTTTGCTTCAGATGTGTTCGAGTATCTGTTGGAGTCTGAGAAGGTCTGCTGCTGGCTCTTGGAATTGGCATCGAAGTCATCCAAGTTCTGCGATTCGTGCTCAATGCGATTATCGCCATGACCCTTCTTCGAGTCATTGTCGACAGACTGTGTGTGGAGTTCTGATGTGTTCAAGTCTGCATCGCGATTGCGAGCTCTCCTCCTTCTCTTCCTCTTGTAGCCTTCAGCGAATTGCATGTATTCTGTCTCAGACACCATTCTTCCCTTCGTCGTTCTCTCCCAGTGAGGACGGTGGGCTGAATCATCAGGAAGCTCATATCTAGCGTGCTGGTAGAAAACTTCTGTATCGACGTCTTTCTCTGGGCTGACGAATTTCCTCTGAGGAAGTCTGTGGTATCTCTTGTCGTCCTTGATGTGCTCGAATGGATCAATGAAAGAGTCTGATCTGTCGTCTCTGAGATAATAAGACTTCGGTTGCATCGGCTTCGTCTCAGTGAACTCTGACTCATCTTGTGTCGTCGACTGAGATGTGGCCTGAGAGCTGAGGGAGTAGTAGTAGTATTCCTCTTCTTCTTCCCAGTCTTCTTCTTCGTAGCCAGAGTAGTCGTCAACCCACTTCGAGCGCTTGTAGCCTTTCGCGTTGCCAAAGTCGGCGCCGTTTCTGTTGTTCTCCTTGAACTCGAGATCTCTGAGTCTCTTGTCGCCTCCACGACGTCTGTGATGATGCTCATCCTTCGAGTGGTGCTTGAAGTGCATGCGATCTCCAGAAAGAGTGCCACCTTGAGCACCTGGAACATGGCGCCTCTTGTGCTTCCTTGGCGCGGATCCTTCGACTTCTTCGTCGTAAGAATACGTGTACTCGTAATAATCTGAGTATGAGTTGCCTTCAGCATCTCGTCCGGAGATTCTGTGGCGCTTTCCACGGTGCTTAACTGGACCCATGTCTGTGGAAACTGAGTTGTAGCTGTTTTCGAAGGATTCATCTCCGTGATAGACCTTGTTTCCATTTTCATCGATCGAATATGATCCTTCTCCGTTCTTTCCGCCTTTTCCACCATGTTTGTGGCCTCTTCCTGGTCTGGCTCTGTGACCTTTTCCGCCATGCTTGCCTTCTCCATTTCCGTCGGCTGATTCGTCGTCGCTGTAATATTCGTAGTAGTCATAGCCGGAATCTGATACTCCTTCGCTCTGCTTATCTCCTCCATGATGTCTGTGTCTGTGGCCTGTGTTGTCTCCGTCGTCGTCGACGCCATACTTTCCTTTGCCACCTTTGCCTGCAGATCTTCCTCTGCCTCTACCTTTTCCGTGCTTGTGGCCGCCTTCGTTGTCAGAGTCAGAACCTTCGCCACGCTTTCCAGCGGACTTTCCGCGGCGTTTGCCACCTATTCCGCCTCTACCATCTTCGTGTTCGTCATCTGCATCAGTGTCGTCGGAATGATCGCCGTTTCCATCTGCACCATGTGTGCCTTTGCCATGGCCTCTTCTTCCGTTTCTGCCTCTTCCCTTTCCGCCTTTTCCACCATGTTCATCATCAGCATCGTCGTCATCACCGAAGTCAGTGCTGTTTCCGTTGCCATTCTTTTCGGCAGACTTTCCGCGACCTTTGCCACCTTTTCCACCCTTTCCACTATGGCCTCCATGTTCATCGTCATCATCATCATTGTAATCATTGTCGGAATCAGAGCCGTTTCCATTTCTGCCTTTTCCAGCTTTGCCGCCTTTTCCTTTTCCGCGGCCGCCGTTCTTATCATCATCGTCGTTGTCTCCATCAGCACCAGTTGTGCTCTTCTTGCTCATTGATGCCTTGATAATCTTGTCGGCACCTGGAAGTCCTGCGATTAAAGCGTTGACTTTAGCGTCAATGTCGTCAATAGCGTTTTGATCATCATCGCCATTGCCACCTTTTCCGCCTTTTCCTGCTGACTTTCCTCTTCCATTCTTTCCGCCTTTGCTGGCACCTTTTCCACCGCGGCCATCATTGTCATTAGCATCACTGCCATTATCAGAGCCAGAGCCGTAATTGCCTCTGCCACCTTTACCAGCTGACTTTCCTCTTCCGTTCTTGCCGCCTTTTCCTGCACCACGGCCGCCTTCGTTGTCATCATCTGAGTCTGATCCGTTTCCGTTTCCAGCTTTGCCGCCCTTGCCTTTTCCGGCCTTGTTTCTGCCTTTGCCAGCACCATAACCGCCGCGGCCATCTTCATCGCCATCAGAGATGCTGTCGTCGTCGGAGCCATTTCCGTTTCCTCCTCTGCCAGCATTGCCTTTTCCTGACTTTCCGCCTTTTCCTGTTCCATCAGCGTTTAAGTCGCGTGGGAGCCTTCCTGCACTGAACTTTTCGATGAGTCTATCAACATTGTCAACGAGACCAACATCTGAAGATGTGTTATTTCCTCCTTTTCCTGCGGATTTGCCTCTTCCGGCCTTTCCACCTTTTCCTGTTCCATCACGGCCACCATAAGCATCATCATCGTCATCGGAGCTGTTTCCGTTTCCATTCTTTCCGGCACCTTTGCCTTTGCCACCTTTTCCGCCTCTGCCAGCGCCATCTTTGCCGCCGTAGTTTCCGTTGTCATCATCGTCGTCAAAGCCGTTGTTTGCCTCTCCTTTTCCTGCAGCCTTTCCTTTTCCACCTTTGCCGCCTTTTCCAGCGCCATTGCCTCCGTTGTTTTCGTCATCATCGGAGCTGTTTCCATTGCCTGCTTTTCCTTTTCCTTTGTTGGCGCCGCCTTTGCGGTTCTTTCCTTGGTCGAAGCTTTGAAGGCTGTCATCGTCGTTTCCTGAGTTGGAGTCGTCGATACCGAACTTTCCTTTCTTTAAGACAGGATGAGAGTCAGTTCCTTCTTCTTGGTCTGAGTCATTGCCAAAACCGGTCTTGTTGTTGCGGTTTTTGTCGTTCTTGTTGTTTCTGTCTCCGTCACCATTGTCGCCGTATTTTCCTTTGTTGGCTTTCGATGGACCATTTGCTCCTCCTCGTCCTGCTTTGTCGCCTTTTCCTCCAGCGTATGTCCTTCCGCCTTCTTTGTTATTCTTGTTCTTGTTGTTTCCTCCGAAGACATAGACATCATCATCGCCATCTGAGCCATCGTCATCGCTTCTTCCGCCAACATTGATGCCAAACTTGTTCTTCTGTGGCTTCCTGTCATTATTTCCGCGTTCTTTGTAATTGTTCATATTCTCATCATCGTCGCTGTCGAAATTGCCATTTCCTGTAATTCCATCTTTGCCGCCTTTTCCGCCACGGCCATTATTTCCATTTCTGCCATCTTTTCCGTTATAACCGTCGTTTCCATTATATCCATCTCTTCCGCCATGGCCATCTTTGCCATTGAAACCATCTCTTCCATTATATCCATCGTTTCCATCTCTGCCGTTATAACCGTCTTTGCCATTGTAGCCGTCTCTTCCACCACGGCCATCTCTTCCGCTTCTTCCATCGCGGCCATCTTTTCCATTATACCCATCGTTTCCGTTGTAGCCGTCGTTGCCATTTCTGCCATCTTTTCCGTTCTTTCCGGCCATTGCCATAACGTTTCTGGCTTCTTTAGTCTTGAAGTCGTCGCCGAGCTCTATCTTTGGAGGAGCGTTTCTTGCGTTGAGCATCTTGTTGAGGAAGGCGCCTTCTTTAGAAAAGTATGGCTCATCTAAGTCTGGCTGATCGAGGAAAGCGTGTTTCGTGCCCTTACCGTGGTTATTCGATGAGTATGGGCGGGGCTCGTCTTCTTTAGCGAATGGATCCTTCATTGACTTCCTTCCACCCTTTCTGTTGTTCTTCTTTTCCGGTCTTTTATATGGTCTCATGAAATCTGGCAAGTTGCTGTTCTTTCCGCTATTGTTTGAGCTTCCATTCATGTACTTGTAGTCTTCTTCGTCGCTTGTGTTGTCTTGTAAGAACTTTGATTTCGATTTCATCTTGTGATTATTAGCGGAAGAGCTATCCCCGTCAGAATCTGAAGCAAACTTGTTCTGTCTGTCGATTGGTGTTGGTTTCAATGCTTTAGCGTTAACTCTTCTGTGTGTTCCGCGAGATTTAACTGGTGCAGGCGGTTTGAACTGTTCAGCGGCCGCGAGAACATGGTCATAGTTAAGGAATCTGTGTCCATCTCTCCTGCGAGCACGTGGATCGTCCCATTCTGGTTCTGTGATTGTTCGATATTCGGATGACTCTTCTTCGTCAGAATTCTTGTTTGTGAAGACATAGACAGTCTTTGGATTGATTTTGAGCGTAATTGGCTCAGTAATCAAAGGACCAGCTTGATCTTCGTAAGAATATTCCTCTTCTTCTGATCCTGATGACTTATCTAATCCTCTTGAGACTAGTTTCGGCTCTTCCGCGGCTGAAGAAAGCTTATTAGCTGCGGATGATGAAGATGAAGTTTTTTGCTTAGCTGCAGAAGAAGATTTCGTATTTTGTGGGAGAGATTCGAGTGCTTTTGAGCTTGTTGACAGCTTGTCAGATGATTTTAACGCAGAATTATGTGTAGAATTTTCGTTTTTATCACTTGATGAAGAATGACTTGAAGAGTCGGATTCTTTTTGCTTGTTGTCCTTATCAGCTCCAGATTGTGGGGCTGCATCGTGACCTAACGAATCACTATTTTCTTCCTCTTCATCTTCATAGGCCGTACTTGTATGTGTAACATGTACACTCGATGGTTGTTTTGGAGTGCCACTTTCTGAGTGACTTGAGTCCAATTCAATTTTGAAAGAATCGGAATTATTCGATTTATGCGAAGATTCATGCGCCTCTTCTCCTTTTGATGAGGAAGAATCTTCGCTGGCATGCTGAGGATCCGATAAATTGTTTGAAAAATTATCTGCTGCTTTCGAATTCTTTGGTGATTCTTCTATTGATAATGAATATTGATGCGAATCTGAGTTGTTGTGTGAATGGTTATGAGAGGAAGAATCTGTTTCTTCTTCAACTTCATATGATTTATCTGAATTTTGCGCATTTTTCTTCGAAGACGAGCTCGAGTGACTCTTTGAGCGATTGGATTTGTCTTTTTCACTATTATCACTGCTCGATTCCGAAGAAGTGTAATTATTTTTCTTTAAGCTAATTTCAGTTACAGAAGATCCAGGCTCGTAAATAGCCCCAGATGATGACGCTGGTATGAAAGCATTCTCATCTACTTCTATGGATTCTCTGCTCATTAACTTATTATAAAAATTATTCGATTTTAAATTATATTTGAATTGTTAACAATTTCTGTTTAGAAGGAAAAAAATTGTTCAACAACAAGCATCAGAATTTTCGTGTTTATCAGATATAGTAACACAAAAGCACTCATTGGTTTAAATATTGCCCTCCAACAACGAGTTTTTCATTTTCTTGAATTAAATAATCATTTTTTTACTAATTTTTATAAATATTTAATATCTATGTACAATATTATATTGTATTAACAGATTAAATTTGACTTTTATTTTTATATACGAAAAAATATGAAATATAAATATTATAGGATGTGTTACAGAGAAAAATGATGAAATTTTGGAATTTGTGATGTGTAACAGAATTGAAAAAAATGCAAGCATCTTAATTCGATCTGGGAGCATCAAAATCGTGATCTTTATATACAAAAATATCTAAAATCTTGGTCGATGGACCTTCAAAATCTATTTTTTTCTTATCGATTTCATCAGATATTCTTCAAAATGCAAAATAATATGATTATTCGTTGACCAAACTATTATATAATATTATTAAAAAATAATTTTCAATTAATCATCAAGTCATTCGCTGATCAAATTTTATTCAAAATATTTTTGAAGGAATCGAAAGACATTATTTGGATATTTGGTTTTGATTTAGGAGTCTAAATGTTTGGGATAACGAAAAAAGAATGTTGCTAAATAAAAAATTGAATACATAAATAGTTTAACAGAATTATATGAATTATCTACCGGACATCTCAGCAAGTAACTGCTTGGCGACTGAAAAGCGCTTCTTTTCCTCTACATAAGTAATTCCATCCGACAATTCCGTCAGGCCTATTAATTTGCCCGCTTCTTTGATCGAATGGACCATCATAAGCTTCTTGGAAGACCAAAAGATTACGATCTTTGTTCTATCATTGAAGTTAACTTGAATATCTCTATCTTCCATTCTAAACAATGTTGCTTCGTCATTCCTGATCCAGTACTTGACGTGCTTCAAAGTACTTGTTGGTTTGTATTTGTTTTCAGGAAGCTCGAACATTGATTTTGTCTTCTTAAGACTTTCAGCGAACTTTCTAAGGATGGAAAGCTTCTTTGTCTGCACTGTATCGAATGGCTTCATTACTTCTGGAATTATTGTTTGATAATTTGGCCAATATTGAACAAATTCTTCATGTGGGTCCATAACCATTCTGCTCAAGTCATTGAAGCATGCGCCAACTGTTCCATCGATGAGAAGATATCCAAGACCATACTTTTCAGAATGATCGCAAAATCTCGCGACACAGTACCTTGGCATTGTTGATTCAGGTGATGTAGAAACTGGTGTCTTCTTGTGAATGATATGGTTCATGTCGATGTTCTCCTCTTTGATTCTCTGGACAACTGGAGGCTCTTCAACTTTAACTGGAGCTGGAGGCTCTGGATTTGCGAATGTTGAAATGAATTGGTGGACAAGGAGCTCCTGCGCATTTGGACGAAGCTCTGGCTTGATTTGGAGAGTGGATTGAATGAAGTCTTTCGAGATATTCGATAATCTTGGCTCTAATGGGAAATGGTAAGAGCATGTTTTGATGTGCTCGTATGTGAGCTTTGTTCTTGCTGTTTCGAACGGTGGACGACCAATGAGCATAGCATAAGCGCATACACCGATCGCCCAAATATCTACCTCATAGCTATGACCTTTTGAGGCAGAAGTGAGGATTTCTGGGCTTAGGTAGTTCGGTGTTCCGCAAACTGTGAACTTCTTCTCATCATCGTAATCCAATTTTGCGCTGAGGCCAAAATCAGCAATTTTGATTTTTCCATCCTTTCCGATCAAAAAGTTTTCAAGCTTGAGATCGCGGTGGATGACGCGGTTATCGTGCAAATATGCAAGTCCTTCAAGAACGTCTTTCATGATCTTTGCAGCTTCGTTCTCTGAAAGGTGGCCGGATTTCTTAACAAGGTCACGAACTGAGTGGCCTGGGCATAGCTCTGTAACAATATAGTGATTAGAAGCGTCTTCGAAGGCAGCGTAGCTTCTCACAATATTTGGATGGTTAAGCGATGCTTGGATTGCAATTTCACTTTTCATTTTCTCAATGGCCTTCGGCTTTGTGATTCTCTCTTTGGAAACGACTTTCATCGCATATTCTTTTCCGGAAGATTGCTCAACGACGCGATATACTGTTGCAAATCCGCCACGACCAAGCTCTTCATGTCTTTTATATATGTATGTGTGCCCGTGGTCAACGTTGATGATAGTGAACGGCACTGAGATAGCTTTCTGCATTCTGGGAATTTTTAAACGTATGCTTTTTTTGATTTTACATCGTTTTGTTATCCAAACACCTTGAATTGACCATTAGAAGCATCTTGTCAAAGAATTTTTCCAATAGAATAACTAAACTGAATTTTGGATGTAATTTTACTGAAATCTAAAATTTTTCATTTAATTAAGTATATAATATTTTCTTAATTATTATTTTCAAATCAAACATGATTTATCTTCGATTTGAAAAAAAAAAATTGAAATCAAAATCTCAAAACTATTACATATATTTCATATAATCTTGCTAAACTATATCTTTATAATCATTTTAACGCATCCTTTTTGCATAAACCCTTATATTTTCCCTGATGTAATTAAATATCATTACTGAGGATCGCAAATACGCACTAATGCATTAAAAACTCTTGGTAATTACGAATGAAGATCCTGAGTGTTTATCAGTACGAAATTGAAAGGCGATTTGACAAAAATTGACAAAAACTGGCATGTAAAGCATACAAATATTCTCTAAATATGACATTCTTCCATGTAAAAATATTAGCATAACTTTATATTATTTCTATAATGTGTATAATTGATATATTAATGTGCAATTCCCAGTTTTACCCTTATTTAGTTTACCAGCTCCAACAATTTTAGATTTTTTTATCGTTTCTAACAACCAATCTTTAATATTTTAGCAATAACCAAGTTTGCCCTTTGTCTATTTAAATATCTATTCCTAAAGTCTGGAGAATTTGTTACAAAAAAGTGACGAATTTTAGCATCCATAAAAGTGACAAATCCCGATAAGATGACTGTAAGATATTATGTAGACACTGACAAAGATCCAGAGGTGGGACTGGTAGTAAACGACTACACTCTTACAAAGCTGATAGAAAATACGCGAAATTCAGTTATTTTTTCATGCCACAATAATCAAAATAATCAAGATTATGCAATCAAAATGGTTAAATACAGAGAATCGGCTGCAAAAAGAGTGGACGATGAGATTCAAGTGTTGAGAGAAATAGATTCAGAGTTTGTAATCGCGCCATATGAAATTATCGATTATTTGCCGTACAAATGCATCATTATGCCTCTTGCAGTATCAGATGCGTGGAAATTGTTCCAAAATGCGCCATATAAAAGACTTGATGAACCAACATGTAAATCCATCATGAAATCAATATTATACGCATTAAAGTACCTACATGATAGAAATATCATCCATTTAGACGTTAAGCCAGACAATTTCCTGATTTTCGATGAAACAGGAAAAGATGTAATTCTCGCTGACTTCGGATTCGCGCAAAAGATACCAAAAGGCAAACTGGGAACGGAATACAACGGAACACTACTATTTGCATCGCCAGAAATCCTCACTGGCACCCCATACGACAAGAGCGTCGACATTTGGTCACTCGGCGTCTCGATGTATATTTTGTTGAGTGGAATGTTTCCATTTCCAATCTCCCCTGAGTCTGTGCTGAGAGAATGCATCATCAAAGGCAGGTACTTCTTTCCAGCCAGTAAATGGGCATCTATCTCCAGAGACGCGAAAGATTTGCTTTCCAAAATGATTGTTGTGCATCCTTCACAACGTTTAACAGTAGATCAATGCCTCGAGCACAAATGGCTACAGACTGATGGCGTTGAAAGATCAAGCACATGGCACAGTTTGCCAAAGATCATTCCAAAGACTATGAATCCCACACCTAACACAAATTAACTATAATTTATACCATGTTATATTATTTGTTTGATTAAAGACATCAATGCTATATGATTATTCTGGAATTTTTGAATGATAAATCAGTTGCACATATTCATTGTAACTTGGATGTGATGTCACATAGTTCAATCCGATAAACAAACCATTTCGAAATGAAATATGATGACAATTCTTTTGCTGAAAAAAAAAAATGGCGTGAAATAAGGAATAAAACATTATAATATTAATATAATATAACTTGTAACTGTATCCCAAGACACCATAGTATCTCAAGATAGGAAAGAGATATAGAAATTCTGTTTACACATACAAATAGTGCTCAGATATGTTATGAAAAAAAAAAAATATTTATCCGCTCTGTATGCATTAGTGCTTTTAATGCGTGGAATAGATATGAAAAACTACGATTAATGGAAGAATGATGCTGATAAACAATGTCAAAGAATATATTGAAGATGAATTAGATGAAGTAAAAAAAAAATTAGAAATGATTTGTTTTGCTATTTTTACATAGAATGGGAAAAAGTAACAAAAAAAAAAATTGGGTAAATTACTGAGCCTTGTCTTCGTCGAGCCAAGCGTTCATGACTTTGACGTGTGCGAGCAAGAATCTGGCGACTTCTGGAGTGACGTCCTTGAACCTGTCTTCGTTGAAGTCCGGCCTCATCTCCTTAATCTTCCTCATGAATCTATCTCTGACGTTGTTCCTGAATGGGAAGCGCTGAAGCGGTGGCCAGCTCTTTCCGAGCGGTGGAAGGCTCATTGAGCCGACTTTCTCGAAGAAGAGAAGGGAGCCGAACTTTCCGTTGTAGTTGCTGACTGCTGTGTCCATCAACTCGACAGACTTGAACATGACGAGGCAGAGTGAGCCGCAGAAGTCAATACGCATGGCATTCTTGAATTCAGCTCTGACTGTCTTCTGATCTTTGACATTCGGAACTAAAAACTGACGATCTTTGGATGAGTTTGTCTGATCACGGTAGATCTTGAGGTCAGAAACCTCCTTGTAAAGCTTAGCTTCGTCGACTGTCATTGATCTCGCTGCGATAATTTCAGAATTGTCTTTCTTGAGTCCTTCGATGACTTTGATGGCGTCTTCGTGCGACTGCATTGTGCATGTAGCTGTGCCAAGGCTCTCCCACTTCTCATTCAAGTTCAAACGTGGAGCAAGAACTAAACCGTATTTTTCGCAGATTTGGCGAACGTCTTGGCCACATGTAACTGTGCTTGGGAGGTTTCTCAAAGCGATCTTTGTGAATGCGTCCTCATCGCCGACGTGTGTTGCGGCTTCAAGGAGATAGTAATGGAAATAATCTGATTCTCTTGGAGAAATGTCGACTTTGATGATTGTTGAGCCAGCAATGCACATGTGCATGAACAAGAACGCTGCATCAGCTGCTTTGTGCTCAGCAAACTTGATATAATAAGAATCTTCTGTTTTTTCGATGTTTTTGATCTCACCGAGTTGCTCGAACAATTCCTTGATACCTGGAAACGCTTCTTCTGAGACGTTTGTGACGACAACCTCAGTGAATGACTTTGGGATTGGCTTATATGAATACGCGACGATATCTGGGCTAGACTCGATTGCAGCCTTTGCAGCCTCACTAGTCTCGTACTGGATGTAGCCGTATCCTTTGTTTAATACCAATAATGAGAAGATAATTTTGCCAAAGCTCTTATATTGGTTATAGAAGCTTTTGTTTGTGGCATCGAGAGCCACATTGGAGATCATAACAGCATTTTCCGATGATGAGCGCAAAAGACGAAGCTTTGGCGCCATATATTGAATAAAGATGCTGGACGTTTCCAATTTCATGAAATTTGCTTCATCAAAGGCCTTCTCGGCGCCTTCTTTAGCCTTGTATTGTATAAAGCAGTAATTTAAGTCAACGGATTTATATTTGCGAACTAAAACTTTCTCTATTTCGCCGTATTGACCGAAAACCTCGCGAACTTTCGCCTCGTCGAAGCTCTGTGGAAGATCAGAAACATAGATTGTCGCTTCACTCTGGAACATTTTTGCGATTTACAAAAAATGATCCCGCATAAAATTTTCTTACTTGGTCACACGAATATTTATCTATTTATGAGCTAAAGTTTTGATTTTTTGTAAAATTTTGGCGATAAACGAAATTTTTTTGAATTTATTTGAAAAAAATCAATATTGAAGCCTTATTTTATGAAATTAAGAATATATACAGATTTATATGATGATTTATGCGAATATTTTTGTCAAAATGTAAAAATATTTTTATCAAAAAATAAAATATTGTTTTTATAACTTTTCTCTAATATAAATAAACTAATTTCATACATATTTAGAAAGTTATTATAAATAAAAGATCCAACTATTAATAAATATCTTTATTCAATATCAAATTTCGTTTTCTTATTCATATCCATATTTAAAAACTACTACATTTTACATATTTCAATCTGATTAGTTAGAATATATCAATAAAAATATCCAAAAGCCAAGAATAGATGAAGAAAAATGATAAAAAAAATAAATTAGTAAAATGAAAGTGCTAATTGTACTAATCAACTATGGTGAAAGGGTTTACGGGTTTGATCCTGTTGCAATTTCAACAGATTCATCGCGAGACCACTCAGAGAAAGATCCACCGAAAACAATTGGCTCTGGGAGGCCAGCGATCTTGGCAGCGAGAACGAGAGGTGTAGCAGTGATGCCAGAACCGCAATATGAAACGCATTCTTTTCCTTCTGGGAAGAAGCCTTTGAGTTGTGTGCGGAGCTCGTCTGCTGAAAGGAATTTGCCCTCAGCGTTGAATGATTTGCCGCATGGACGATTGATAGCTCCTGGAATGTGGCCGGCGCGTGGATCAAGTGGTTCGACATCACCTCTGTAACGCTCTGGAGCACGGGCATCGAAGAGTTGAGCTTCCTTTGATACTAAATTGGCCTTAACTTGATCAATTGTCCATAATCTGACGAGAGCTGGTCCTGGGTTGTATGGAGCAGCATTCTCGACGCATAGGCGAGATCCAACACCTGATTCGAGAGCTAAACCAGCTTCCTTCCATGCGCGAAGTCCGCCATCGAGAACAGCAGCGTTCTTGTGGCCTGCCCAGCGGAGCATCCACCAAGCACGAACGCAGAAGTTAGAACCATTGCGGTCGTAGACGACAACTTGTGTTTCTGGTGTGAATCCTAATTTGCCAAGTCTGATTTGGAAGTCTTCGCGTGTTGGAAGTGGATGACGGCCACCGGAAGCACGTGGTTTTCCTTCCTCGACGCACAAATCTTTGTGAATGTCGATGAAAATTGCGCCAGGAACATGTTCCTTCGAGAACTCCTCAAATCCCCAATCTTTCTTGACTAAGTCATAGGAGCAGTCCCAAATTTGGAGTGGGGAGCCCTTCTGCTTGAGTTCTGCGAGTTGTTGTGGTGTAACAATCGTTTCACACATTGTGATAAAAGTGAGATGACAAAAAATTTAAAGTGGGTCAGATTTTATATTATAAGGGAAAAAAATGGTTCCGCTGGGGCTCGAACCCAAGACCTTAGCGTTATCAGCACTACGCTCTACCTACTGAGCTACGAAA
>MRSU01011395.1:0-16858 GCA_008369845.1 Trichomonas gallinae
AAAAAACAAAAAAAAAAAAAAAAAAAAAAAAAAACTAATCCAAATTTAGTAGAACCCCACATGCCATGTGTAGTCGATATATTAAAAATACCGTTAAGGTTTCTGAAGTTTACGTAATCCTCCGGATACACTCTTAACAATCAATGAAAATTTGTGCTAATAAATAGGAAAGTTTGCTAATGGTACAAGATTTGGCGGATGGTTTCACGATCATATCCAAATCATTGAATTTCATCGTTAGATTGTTAAATACACGTGCATTTCAACGCATATATTCAATGTAACAACATGAAAATAACAAAATGCATGGAAACACTAATAGCTTTCATTCAAAAGAAGCAAAACAAAAAGATAATTTTTTTTGTCATGTAATATGAAATCTGAAATGTAAATGACATAAAATTTTAAAAATTGGTTTTCATACGGGAAGGAGATGGAAATTTATCATATGGATTTGGCCATTATCCCAAATATAAGTATGGTATGTCCATTTTGACAAATATCATACGAGTCCAATGGATTTTCTTATGCTCTATTTACCATTTGTTGATATTTATTTTTTATTATGTATTTGCCATGTAAATACAATTTTTGAATCCAATTGACAGATAAATAATAAATTATTGACACGTAAATTAATTTTTGGCATATAAACTTTATTTTGTCACGTAAATTAAATTTTGAAAACAAATGACAAATTATTGAATATTTTTTGCAATGTAAATATAATGTTCAATTTATTTTACAACTGACAAATAAACTTTGTTTTGCCATGTAAATGTATTTCTTTTGCCATGTAATGATGACTGTCATAACGAGTTTTTGTTGCTATGATGAGTGATTCGAGGGGAAATAGGACACCCAAAATCACGACTCCACAGGTAGCAAAGTCATATAACACACTCAAAGTTAAAAATCCGCCAAATGCAAGACTTTTCGTTGACCCGAAAGTCGGAATTCGAACACAACGTTTAAATGAACAGCGCGCAATCGAAGAACAACAAGAGAAAGAGAGACTCGAGCGTGAAGCAGAGCTCGAGCCTAATATATTTACGATATTGAAAGAGCGCCGCCAAGAGGAAGAAAATTGCCTCGATTTTCTCGATGCAAATAGGAAAATTTTACGCCAATTCAACGCAGATATGATTGATGACAGACTTAGCAACGATTATCAACATTACTTGTATAAATATATTCGTTATCCTTCATCTCAAGAGGCTGACCTCAAAACAGGCCTCAAGGATGCTTACTCATACAAGGAGAAGTTTTCCAACAATCGTGCTGTTCGCAATGATCAATATATTCAACAGAGAAAGAAAGATTTTGTGATTTCGAACAATCGTGTCAAGCTATTAACACAAAAGCTCCTCGAAGAATACAACAACAATGTAAACAATGCATTATCACTGTGCAAATCTACCTACGACGAATCCGAAAAATTGTCATCACAATATATCGAAGAAATCAGCAGAAATGTCACAAACAACCTTGTTACATCATCTCTTGCCCTTCAAAAGGTGTCAGATGCAGTGAACTTCATTCCATTCTTTTATTCAGAAGTTTTATCTCATTTTCAGAGTAATGACCTTGTTTTTGATATAAATAATCCTAAGATCCCAGAATTCCAGGCAAATATCTACAGAACGCCGTTAAATACTGACACAGCGAAAACTTTTACAACAATTTTAGAATCTTTCCAGCCAGAACTCATGACACCTAAGCTTCTCGCCCGCCAGAGCCGAGCAGTCTGTGTTTTGGCCAAGCCGCTCGTTTTTACGCGTGCTCAATCTGAATCAATTGCAAAATCTCTTGGTTGGAAGCCGTTTTTCGTTGAGGACTTCACCAACACAGTTGAAGAAATATTTACACTTTTGTCAACTACATCAGATGATGTAATGATATTTGGATTCCCAAGAACTCCAGCGGAAGCACAAGAACTTTATAAGTTGTTCAATCCTAAGACAGATGATGACCCACAATGCCGCTTGCTTCCTCGTCCAGAGTCAACAGAAATCCAGCCATTTGATAAAGTTGTTGAACTTGATGCAGATGACAGTCTTATTGTTGGCGATGCATTCGCTGGCTTCTTGGATCCAGAAACAGGCGAGAAATTCGATGTTCGCACATTGAATATTCAAGATGAAAAACAAATAATTCGTCTTCAGCCTGTTGAAGATCCATTACTCGATATTCCGCAATTCCCAACACGTTCAATCACAATGAAGACGAATTTCAATCTAATTGCCCAACAATTTGCAAATGCTTACGAATCAGTTAAAATCGAAACGAGAAATATTACAGATGACTTAATTGCCAAATTGAAATCAATCACTGACATGATACAGCCACCACCTACACCAGAGTATCCAGTGGGTGTCATTATTCAGACACTTGCACAACAATTAGAACCAATTTCGCACGAAATCAAAGAACACTTCTTGAATCAGTGGAAAGTAGCAGAAGATCGCTACGAGGAGAGCATACAGCGCATTTTCACCTTGGTAAATCAAACACATCTGTCAATGGTGAACCATTTAACGAAAGCTCGTCAAGAAATGCTGCAGTTTTTGCAGCGCCCAGGAAACTCTCAGCATCTTGTTATAGAGTTCCAGCAGTGGCACTGCACGCAAGTCGAGAGAGGCATGAGGCGCATGCAGAAGGTTAAAGACGAGTGTACATTGAGATTGAATACATTAAGAGACAATCTTCTCGCTATTGAAAATGACAGAAAAGCAGAGGAAGAAGTTCAGCAGAAGGATCTACTCAATGCACCATTTAGAACTACTCTGTTCGAAGTCATCTCCAACTGCTACACAATGCTCGCGCAGGCTGAGATTGACAGGTGGACGGCTGCTCATTCCATTATAATGGACTTGAATCAAATTATTGTGAATGGAGATTTAGTTGCTCCTCTTCCAAGAAAGAAGCTGCCGATGATTGCTGATTCGAGGTCGGACAAGAAGAAGGCCGCAAAGAAGGCACAGAGGACAACACCTTTGTCTAAATCAAGACTGGAAAACAAGTTGCCGCCATTCGAACTTCCTCTGACAGAAAATGTCGACGCTGTCAAAAAGTTCATCAGCGAAACATCATGCATTTACATCCCATCCACTGCCCCGCTTTCAACACGCGCGAAGAAGCCAGTCAAAGACAAGAACCCACTCGCACCGCATAGGATACAGGCGACAGACGAAGTCCAACAGTGCCTCAAAGACGACGACGCTTATGTCTTGAATGTTTTAGACAAAATCTGCAGAATCGCGCAAGATGAAGTTCAAACGATTCAAAATGCTTTCGACGCTTTCGTTGAGGACTCTAGCAACTGGATAAACACTCACTACGAGAGAAAGAAGGCTATCGCGGACACTGCTGTTGCTTTCATGCTGCAGAAAGTTGCCGACGAGCAACAATTGAACCAGTTGATTCTTTTGTCAGATGATCAATGCACGGTCGACTTCACTCAGCTTCTTGCAGCGAACGAAGAATCACCGAAGATTCCACCACCATTCCCAGAAGACGTCCTCAAAGAGGCTTCCGAAGGAAGAGCGGAAAATCTTTACGAGAAAATTTCATTGTTTGATACTGAAAGTATGGCACAAAGCTAATCTTTTATTTTTAATAAAAACTGTATTTTCATTTTTTTTCGAACAATCCATTTTTATTCATAACATTATCCAAATCTTGGATTTGTGAACCATAATTTAGTTCAAACTATACATTAATATCATGATACTTAAAAAATCATTGAAAAAGTTTTTTTTAAAACTAAAGTATCAATATGATAAATCATTGTGAACTATAGATAAAGGTTTTGATGGATTATTCATATTTTTTGAAATAAATAATTTATTGCAAATATTATTTGCATAATTAATGGATTTACACATATTTTTTATAAAAATCTGATATTTGATGAAAAGAAGTTCATTATGTGTTACACTCATTTCGAAATTCAGTATTTATGGAAAATCAAAAATATTTTTTTTGCCAACATTTTTTCAAAACCTGTTTAATGGAGTTTGACCCAGTTAGCAGTGCTGAATCTATCCCACACATGATAAAGAACGACACACTCATCGAGGTTCTCGATATAGACCAGTTATCTGAGTGTTTGAAGTACTGTATTCTGAATGTCGACGATTCACTATACATTCTCGATAAAGTTCAGTCTAAATACAAAGTTTCAGATTCAAGGCTATTCGCAACATTTTTACTGATTTTGGTGAAGGCAGCAAATTTGAATCTAAGAAGTTTGTTGAATTTATCAGATCATTAGGCCGATGCCTCCACCTTGAGATCCTTGAATATACATTTTCCCAAAACGACCAACTCCTTGATGAATTAAAATCAAAGACACAACAAGTAACTACTTCACAGACACAAATACAAACATTAAACAAAAACATTGAAGAATTGAAGAAGATTACGAAAACAGAAGATAACTTTGGTAAAATATAAAAAATTTGCGCAAGAATTGCAACAGAAAACGACAAAGATGCCATGTCATTTGCAGAGAGAAATTTGTTCATATGATAGAAAAAGAATATGTTCAAAATATCTTCACAAAAGCAGCTTATGAAAACAAACAAAATTTGATTCGCCTTTTGATCGAATCTGGCATCAACATTAACTCAAGGGATAAATTCGATAGGACAGCTTTAATTCAGGCTTCATATAATGGTCAACATGAAGTTGTCAAACTCCATCTCACAGTTCCTGGAATAGATGTAAATGTAAAAGACACTAAAAAACATACAGCTTTGTTTCATGCTTCACAGAAAGGTCATCAATGAATTGTAAAAAATTTGCTAGCTCATAGTGCAGTTGTAATTAATTTTTGCATTCTAACATTCCATATGGAGCATAAATGATTTAATAAACTATTCATTAATGATACAAAAAATTCATGATTCTAACTTCATTCATCTGTTATTTGTCAAATTATTATTTTTACACTACATATTTTCAAATGTAAATCTTTTTAGAAACAATGAACATTTTGTCATTAACATATCACATTAAATGTAAACATATCTAACGAATATTGTGCAAACGAAAGTAGCTCTGCTATGAGAGAGGCCAATCAAGTCAGGACTCATCGACCATGTATAACTTTCAATCAATTCAATGTGCATAGAAGTTCATCGTTTTGATATGAATCTAAAATCAAGTTTGAGAGAAATGTGGGTCAATAGCTTGATGTGCAGCTATGTATACAAGATGTACATATTTGTAATAAATTGAACTAATTAACAATGTCATGACGATAAACGATTATTTGGCCACCCCGGTAGTTCAAAAATTTAAACATGGTTTTTTTTTTAGAAAAACTAACACAAATACATGCATAGCTTGTTGTGTAATTGCTATTTTCTGAATAAAATCGTAAATTGAATCAAAAGTGACGCGAGAAAAAATAAATCGTAAAATTTATAAATCATAAACGATGTTACATCAAAAATACATATAAAATAATAACCTGTACCTTCTAAAATAATGATTTTAAATGGTAATTATTGATATTCATTAAAAAATTCTTTTATAAAGTGAGAATTATGCTTAACTAATAGGTGAGATAGTATATATATAAAATAAGGAGGCTTATTCATGGGTAAAAATAAATTTTTATTGTAGACTACCGGAATGTTGAAAAATCTCAAATAATATATAGCATAAGGATGATGCAGTTGGACTTGTAATATGATATTATTCAATATAATAATGTAATTGACAGATGATGCGTTTTATCCAACTTTTTGTAAAATTGATTAAATCAAATAATGAACTGAGAAAGAGCGAGCTATCAGAACTACTCAGTGAATCGGTTATAATATGATGGTTCCATCAGGAACCGGCAAATATCAACTTTTTCAAAAAACAAATCAGCGATAAACTGAAATTCTTCCATTGTTGGACAACATTCGTTCAAAAACAGACTATTAAGTCATACTGGATATATTTATAAAGAAATTCTCATCAAAAGGCAATAGTAAAATTTTGTGATGGTAATTGAAAAAGTTCGCTTTTGTGTAAACACTTATCATATATGTTTATGAGCATTACTACCAAATAGGCCGAAAAATGGCACGTTTTGGGCCACACTTATCAAAAATAAACTATAAAAAAACATATTCACTTAATACAATAAGCTTTTACAATGCATAAAAGAAAGATTTGATTGAAAAAATTAGTTAGTGGAAAATTCATTGGAACATGGTTGTTACCAAACATGCTGATACATTTGTAAAACGATGAGCTTTGATTTTGTTTTACAATTTTGAGGCGATTAACCTACCATATAGTGTTGGCCAGTTGTTAACAAATAATATCATAGTTTCCAACACTCAGCGGAACTGTTGAATTCGCTCAGAAAAATGAGTTGCTCAAAAATTAACCATGCCTTTTTTCGTTGTAAAAATGATATATACACATTGTATAGATTATGCGGCTGTAAAAAGGCAAAAGTATTGAATTTATTTTCAGAGTAGAAATAGACAGTCGAATTATTACATTATCACATGGAAGTAGTTGGAACAATAACAATGAAGGTCATAAAATTGACTCGCTCTGAATGCTGTAAAATTTAGCTGACAATATTAATCGACCATCAACATAGTTTACTCAAATGACATATATTTTAAAGAAAAAAGTTCATTATATGATTTTACATCTTCTCTCAAAATTTTGAAAACTCTCATTCAAATCATTATGAATACTCACAATTTTTTTGAAATGTGGCTCAAAATTGAATCGGAGATTAATCTGGTTCATTTTTATACTTGACAATGATGTTATGCGGCATTCATGACTCAAAGAGAGCCAAAAAGAATGTATTCAGCAAACAGGAAGACGAAAAACTCATGTACCTCGTTAAGAATTGTGGTAAGAAACTTGATTGGAGAACAATTTCCCTTGATATGGTCGGAAGAACACCAAGACAATGCAGAGAAAGATATATGAATTACCTTGATCCAAGACTTGTAAAATCAGAGTGGACACGCGAAGAAGATAATCTTATCTTGAATGAATACAACAAGATCGGCAACAAATGGCAGAGGATTTCAGAAATGCTCTGCGGTCGCTCCGCATCATCAGTTAGAAACCGCATTGTTTTTCTATTAAGACTCGAGAAAAAGAAATTAAACAGCTCCGATACTGCTACCGAGTCAGACAATGATATCAAGTCTGAAAATATTAGCAGTACGTTGTTTGATAACTTCGAGATACCATTCGGATCAATTTTCTTCTCCGAACTCTCATTATAAGCGGTAGTATTGTTCATTCGATTTATTTATGCGAAATAAATCTCTATCTTATATATTATTCTAAAATTTGCTATATTTAATTTCATAATTTTTTTTTCTTAATTTTAAGATAAATGAATAGAATTAGCTATCGATACTGCAATAGAAATACATAAATATACAGATGATAAGCTTCAATAATCGATATTAAAAATTTGTATAATAAATTTTGCTACATCAATCAATTTGACGATCAAATATGAATCCTTGTAATGTTTAAATTGTTATGATTCTCTTGATTTTGCATTTTAGGTATTTGATATTTCTGAATTTGATCATCTGTTGTTTCAATAGAATTTCTAACTTTTATATAAACGGATTCAATCATATAATTACACAAGTATTGTATCTATCATAGATTTCTATACAATATACATTTTATACAAAATTCTAATAATGTATTTATTTTTGACAGAACACGTTTATATTTCGATAGTTCTGGACACAAATATATTAGTACATGTTTCCAAAGAAGGAACCACAATAGAATTAATCATCGCAAAATCTTTTTTTGATCGTTTGGAGTAATTCTCCGAAGACCCATATTCAGATATCCGATATAAGCACATATTTTTGTCCTTTGGAGCTTAACCTTGAATTTGGTTGAGTTCAATTATTAAATAAGGAAATGTCAATTAGTTTGTATGAAATATGTATCTACTATCTTGATATTGGTAACTCTTTGATGTGTACAAGGTGTTTGCTTATAATTTATTTTTTGAGTTTTTCATAGATAAGAAAAAGAACATATTTTCTAGTCAAAACAGTTATACAAGGAAAAGCATCATTAACAATATAGTTTATCAGTATTTTTTTTATTTATGTTTAATCGGACAATTCCTTGGAGATGTCTTCCGAAATCAACGGCATTGTTTGGTCTTGTTCGATCAAAATACTACAAAACATTGGAGTGCATCAAGAATCTTGATGATATGAGCAATTTTCAAAATATTGATTTATTTAAAAACGAAATTAGTGAACAAATAGTTAATGGAAACCTAATTACAGAGATTTTGCATACAGAACCAAGCACATTTACAGCATTTGCGGATATTTTATTAGCAAGAATCGAATATTTTATTCCAATTTCCAAAAAAGAGGTAATACAAACAATTATAGACTCTAAAGAGCTCAATAATATATTAGAATTCGGCCCATCTTTAAATTTGAATTTATTGAAAATTAAATTTCGAACAATTCGATCTTACGATGAATTAACACCAATTATCAATGAGTCTCTACAGTATATTACACAGCCAGAGCTCTTCATTATTGTTGATTTTTGCAAATCTTTATTTAAAACTCTTCAATACTTAATAAAACCAGATGATATCATTAAAAATGACCTAAGATATCCATTATCACGCCAACTACCATTCGTACAAGCCTTTAATACATTAATTTCAATGTTAATCCAATCAAAACCAAATGTTTTTGCAGAGCAAGATATCAATTTAGCATTACAAAACATCTTATCTACATTCAATTTATTAGCTCCACCACCTTTATACTTCATAAAACATCCATTAAAATGCTCATTTACTTCTGCACTGACAATATCGATTATTCTCGGCGAGATCATTGCAGCAATAGACACAGATGATGATTTAGAAAGCACAGTTGTCTATTTACACAGTTTTGCACCTGTTCAAACTCGTGATTGTTTATGGTATTATACTAATTATCATACAAAAGTATATTTAGACCTATTCGAGAACTCTAAAAGACTCATTGACATTGTAACAGAAGACGTATTTAGCGAAGATCTGTTTAGCTTCCCTTATTATATAGAATGCATAAGAGAAGGCGCGAGAATTTTCTTCGAAAAGCCAAATGCGAATATAATGGAGCAGCTTTTGGAGCAAAGAATAGAATATGAACGTGTTATATCATTCGTTATTTGCAATTTTGGACAGATTTTCTTTAGTGAGATTTTAATTACTGAAATTCTAAATGAAGAACTTTTAAAAACACATGAATATCTCAAAAATTTGAACTTATTGCAATTTATACATCATTTTGAAGTATCAGCATTATGCATACAAGCGATATTTAAGCAATTTGGAATTTCTCCAAAATTAATTTTCGCTATTTCGAGATTAGTGCATCTCTACTTTATATCACCATTATACACGCATAACTCGATAACTATGACGTTTATTCAAGTTCAAGCTTTAAGAATATTAAAATCAATAAAATTAATCATTGAACATGATCCAATATCATTCATTGACTTTGCATTCAAGAATAACAGACTTCCATTCTCAGTTTATTGTATATCTAAATTGCACAAAAGCATTGTTTTTCCGACAATGTCAATCAATTTTGTTCAACTGTTTATGCAATCATTAAGAAATCAGTCAAATCTGATGTTGCATCTATCTTCCAAGATGGTATCCAATGTTTTATCAGGAAATAAGGATGATAATGTTGGTTTCGTTATTATTGAGTGTATTTTGGATGCGTTCTTATTAAATAGCGATGACTTAGCTGCAGGATGCTATTTGCTTCGTGTTATATCGAAGATTACACGATTAGAAACAATACATAATATTTTTGCTGCAAATGAAGGTTTTGTTTCATTTCTCAACAATATCCTCCAAAGCAATGTGAAAGAATACAATTACTTAGCTCAAAAGATCAAAATCAACATTGATTCGAAATAATTTGTTACTTTTCCTCTCTGTTTGTATATATTTATAAAGAATATCGTCAGTAAATGCTATATTTTAAATAATTTCGCATAATTCCTCGTATTGCATTAAATTTTGTGGATAGAGTCAAATCAGCTTTTGAAAATGAAAACGCGTAAGACATACATACTAAAAATTTGGATAAATTATAAAAATCTTTTTCTTCATTCAAATTTTGTGAACTTTTTAACGTTCATCAAAATATAAAATCGAAAAAGATTTAAAAATTATTTCATATTTGCTCCAGCTAAAGTTAGATCAAATTACCAATAATTTTTGAAATATCACACATACGATTATTTTCACTTCAAATTTCCTATGCATTTTAACCGAAAAAATTACAAATTTGATTATTAGATTTTTATAGCATTTTTATTCATTGCTGTTACGCCCGTAAATCGCTTGAAAAATTTTGATTTCAGAACATACGATTATTTTGGTTTCAAAATTTAAATGAAAAAAATAATATTATTTAAAATATCTGTTTTAGAACATTTTTAGTACGCTGTCACACCCGTAAATCATTGAAAGTAATAAATTTAAGAGAACGGTAGCATGTAAAGAATATTTCTATGGAGATATAATCGTCCTTAAACCATAAACATTATTTGACTAATAATATTCATTTTTAATAAAGTTTCAGCATTCTTCCACGCCTGTAAAATTTGAAAACCGTAAATAATCGGAAGACGTTAAAATTGGACACAAATTTTTATATAGATTTCGTAACTTTATAAATGAATCCTGAAGATGATGTTGTAACTATTGATGCCGAAGCTCCTCATGGCAATGACAGTCCTCCGAGGTCACCGACTAAATCTAACAACGCGCTTGACCCTTTTACGTTCTATTCTAAGCAAAATCAGAAAGAAGAAAACGTAAAATCGCGATCTGTTCCTGCAACACCAACAAAAGGAGAGAATAAAGATGAAGTGGATCCAGAAAAACCGGCTGAAAGTAATCCAGAAGATGAGGTTACAATTGGCATTGAATTAATTTTCTTATTATTGGGAACGAATGTCTTGTTTTCATACAACACGTTCATCAACGGCTTAGATTACTTTGAAAGACTATTTCCAGGCAAGAATGCGCCTACAAACATAGCAAGAGCATATAATATCACTGCCTCTTTAATTTATATCCTCAGCCTTCCTTTTATTGAACGTTTCACCTTAGTTACAAGGTTCTACTTCTCTGGAATTGGTATTACAATCATGATGTTCATCACATTTATTGCTGCAAATGTCGGTAAGCCAATCTACGGCCTAATCATTGCACTTGCTGCATTGGCAGCCATAAACTCAGGAATTTTGTTCGGCACAACAATGGGCTTCGCTGGCCTTTTCGGTGCAAAAACAAGTTCCATGGCTACAGCTGGTTTGGCGCTTGGTGGCTTAGTTACATCTGTTACCCGTGTCGCATCTAAGGGAATGAAGGGCGGAGAAGGCTGGTTCTACTTCGGTTTCACAGTCGTATTTAATACTTGTTCAGTAATTGCTTTCTTCTATTTCACAAAGAAGCCAATCGCTAAGGAAAGGATTGCTCACTCCCAGACATCATCTGATTTCTGGGTAAGAATGAAGAGAATCAAAGGAATCTTCGTGAAATGCTGGCCTTTCGTTTTAGAAGCTTGCCTTTGCATGATGATCACTTTGACGCTCTTCCCAGGCTACGCGGCCTCTATAATGTCAATGCACGGACTCACGAAGGACTGGGTCACGACTTTAGTTACATCTTTTTATATGGTCGGTGATTTCGTCGGAAGATTCTTGACAAGATGGTTCGAGTGGCCTTCACCACCAAGACTGTGGATTCCTCACGTTTGCAGACTCATTTTCTTCGTTTTATACATTATTCCAATCGAAGGAATCTTTTTGGAGGATGATATATTCATTTACTTTGTTACACTCGCTCTTGCACTCACAGGAGGCTTCTGGATCGGTCTCTGTATCACCTATACTGCTAAAGAGCCAAAATTAGATCAGGACGAGGTCGAACTCGCTGTTTTCTGCACAAGCTTGGCTCTCAATGTTGGTATTTTCATCGGAAGCTGGTTGACTTACGCTCTTCCAACTCATTGATGACTTTCTATCCATTTTTTAAAATTATTGTCAATTTAATTTCAGCTAGTTGCATTCTATATGTAACATGCTTATACTTGTTTGTATATATGTTATTTTTATCAACAATTTTCTATAAATACTTCACTTTTGTTCGTATATTTTTTAATATTATTTTTTCTTTTATTTTTAAATCACATATATAAGATTTTTGCTTCATATAAGTCGATTAAAATCATGTATCAGCGTGATGATAAGGAAAAAACATAGATTTGAAATTTCATGAAAGATAATTTTTATATATCAGCAAAGAACTGAAACAAACAGACAGCTCTGATATTGAATTGTGTGAATTGTAATAACATCTATAAAAACGTGAATTTTTTTTTTCGTGATAAAATTACATGAGATTTCTATGTTCAATGTTAAAAAATGAAAAGTATTCGTTAGTGAAAATGTTATATTTTGACTGAGGTGCCGAATTTCATTGCATGACGGAAAGTTGGATCAGAAGAGCAGTAGTTTCCTCCTTTCATCTGATACTTCTTGCCTTGCCAAAAACGACCGATTTTTTCGATAAATTCTGCTGGATATTTTTCTGTATTTGAAGAAACGCAGTACTGGTGAATTTCATCAATGATTAAGTATAACTGACAGCCATGGCTGGATATCTGTGATGTAGGAGGGATTTCAATCTTAAAATCTTCTGGATTAATAAAACTGCATCTGTTTAAAATAAAAAGATAAGGATTATCTTGGCCTTCTATGCATAACAAAAACAATGTTCCTGAAATTTGGAGCTTTTCCCATTTCTTTGTTTTGTTATTAAAATGAAAAAGTGTACATTCAGGGATAGTGAATAGATAGTCATTAACTTCAGGTACGAATATCCTCTTGAGAGCCGAGATGTTCATCTCTTTCTTAGTCGGAAAAGCACCAAGTGTTATTTCCATCGAAATAACAATTCCGACTTTTTGACATGTAAAATCAACACATTTATGACATTTTGACACGTAAATTATAATTATTTTTTGACCTTTGACATGTAAAATAAAAATATAGTTGATAATGACAAATTATTAATAACATTTATTTTCATGATAATATTAAAAATATATCTATATGATTATGATTGCTCGGGCTGAGGGAGGTATCTGACAAGCTGTGAATTCTTCTTCTTTTCTTCATCGATAATTTCGTTCAATAATTCGTGATATTTCTTCGTCGTTATCCACATCTTACACCAAGAGGTGTTAACTTTCTGTTTGTCCTTCATTAAAGGCGAACTACCAGGATTTGTTAAAACATGCAATAATTCTTCGAATCCTTTGTCCCTTAGAATGTTTCTGTGAACATCCAATATTCCCAGGCCAAATGAAAGCAGAGGAGCAACTCCAAATGCGAGAAACTGCTCAAATATGAAAGTCGACAAATCTAAATCGAAATTTCCTGATAGGAAGCAAACCATGAGCCACATAGGCGTGAAAATGGTGGAGTCCAGCATCCTCTCCTGGAAGGCATGGAAGACATCTGGAAAGTGCTGATATATCAAGCGATCTACAAGATTTTTATGAAGAGCGAGCTTCGGGAAGTTTTGGATGAAGAACAATCTGTGTGGAAGTGATGATTGGAACATTAATGAGTAGAATGACCAGAATGCGTCTTCTTCTGATTGATATAACAAAAACATCGAAGCAATAAAATTCATTCCTTGAGTATAGCCTAATTCTGGGTCTATATTCGCGTAGGCGTTGAGTAATCTTGATAATTCGTCTCTAAAACGTTGCGAGGAGTCATTAGACCAAGAAGGCATAGTTCTAGGAACATCGTGTGAAATAATTTGAGAACTATTCGAATTTACTTTATCCAGCTGTTCGTACGTGAAGTTAGCTTTGCTTTTTACCTCCTTTGAGTTAGTCAAAAGGGCCCAAACGTCTGCCCGATACTGCGTTGGAACTCCTAAGCGGAGAGATCTTATAATTGTTGATCTGTGCTCTTTCATTAGTGTGTCCCAGTTCTTTACGATGTACTGCCAGTCCCTAATGTGAGCCATTTCTTTCGCTTTATTATCCATTCTTAGAAAATTTTGAAAAAAAAAAAAATCAAAAATTTTAGCGAAAAACTGACAAAGTTACGGACGAATCATTATTATGGTGTTACCCCCTCTAATTATTATATCATCATCACACATCTCATCATTAATAATATATAGCATTAATAATATTATCACAGGGGTTTCTATCATCTTAGCTATAACTATAATCTCTTAGTGATATACTGATTCTCATTTTTTATCTTAGAATAAAATGATCAATTCTAATGAGCATGCGAAAAGCGAAGTGGATTCCACTTAAAATATCTGTAATATCCTGTAAATATATGGCTTCATAATAACAAAATGAAGTTAAGATAGAAGAATTTAATTTTTAAAATTTAATTGTTATAGCTTTATTTAGATTATGATTTTATTAATAGGAACCGTAGATATAAATTAATTCAACAATAATGTTCCGATGTAATATAAATAGTCTATAAATCACTTATTATTCATTTTCGATATTGCAAAATATAACCTTAATAAATGAAGAACTTTGTTTGTCAAAAATTGATTTAAGGTTAATTTAATTAGGTGATAAAAGTGACAAAATGAAGGCGGGAACTTACGATTATGATTGGGGCTGTCAATTAATATCAGATTTACTTAAATGGCCGCTAACATTTCGATTTAGGCAGCCAGTCGATCCAGTTAAGGATGGAGCACCGAATTATCTCGAGATTGTAAAAAATCCAATAGATTTATCAGCAATTAAAACAAAAATACAGACAGAATCTTACAATAGTTTAAATGATATGATCGCTGATATTGATCTTATCTACAAAAATTCAGCTCTTTTCAATGGTGAAAAAGATTTGCTGACATACATCGCGAAAGACATTTCAACATTTGCGCATAACCGTTTAAAGGACAAATGCTCAAGTTTGGAAGAAGAAAATTCAAGAAATATTCAACGAATAATGAACGAAATTAATGAACACTTAAAATGCGAACCTCCTAAGCCAATTCCACAACCAAAGGATGAAAAAATAAAAGTACGACCAAGGCCAATTGAAATACCTCCACAGATTCAAGAAACACCTCAATCAACAGAAAAACTCGCAGTTGTTAAAGTTGAAGCACCAGCTGAAAGTCAAACTCTTCCTATAGCTCCAAAAGTAACAGAAACGCCTATTTCTGAGTCACAGCTAAAGATTCAAAATTCTTTGCCTCAAGAAAGCTCAGAAACAAAAGAAACACAGCAAGAACCTGCTACTAATGTTAATATAGAGCGTCCAGAACCATCCACACAACAAACTGAGCAACAAACATCAAATCAAGAAAATAAAGAAGAATCAGATCAAGTATCAGAGGAATCTGATTTACCAGTATTGATGTCAAGCACAATTGTTCAGCCATCACCTACACATACATAATTTTTGAAATTTCTTTTTGTTTTTGTATTAAAATTTATGTTCTTTCTTTGTAATTATTGTTTCACGCACGAAAAATTAATAATAAACATAACTTAAAATTATTTATTCTTGAATTTTCATTTTGGAAAGATTTTCACATTTTCATTTAGTTCAATATTGCCACCAGATGGAGTTGCTAAAACCAATGAGCATTTCTGGCAGAATATTGGCACATTTGAATGTGAAAATGCTGTAGTTGTTGATGAACAGGCAGGGCAATGAAGAAAAATGAATTCTGAATCAGGATTTGGATATAATATCTTCTTTTTATTGACACTGCTTTGTTCACTTGCTGATATATGATCGATGTAGAGTAATGACATGATTGATTTGTGTCAGTTGTCGACTTTTTGATGCAAAATTTTTGTCTTTTTCAATTCAAGGCATCATTTTTTTGTACTCGTTGATTTTGTTTGTCAAACATGTTTGATTCATATTTACTGCCAGAGTGTAATCTTTGCTCACCGAAAATACAAAATAAACGTATAAAATCAATACAAAGGCATTGATATCTGCTTCAAAAAATGGTCATTATGAAATCGTTGTAAATGAACATGCTTATTCAAATATGCCAAAACGGTATTACAGAAATAGACATGCAATATGCATATCTCGAGGTCTTTCTCAAAGTTTCAAAAATGAAATGCTCAATTCAAAATGTTTCTGATGAAACATCGTTATAATATGACAAATCACTCATTGCTGATGATAAACCCCTTATTACGCTTGAATTTATAATGATTTATTTCAAAATGTTTTATCAAACGGAAATCTTAGCGACATGTGTCTATTCTCGATGAAAATGATATAGATATAAAAGAATAACTTCAGTCAAACGGAAATATCTGATTTAATAACACAAATTAACCATTAAACACTCATGTTTGCATAGATATATAATAATCAAACTAATCTCAAAGATACTAAGTCTCAAAATCAGAGTTTGAATTTTCAATCATTAAAAATAGAGATTTTCAGCAAATCAAATCATCTCAGCTAGTAATTTATCGAATAATTATTATAATGTAGCGGAATTTGTCTTGTTATTTTTTGTAATTTTGTTTTGCTATAAAAAAATTTGGAATCATCAAATATAATTTTCACCATTTCTTTAGAAAACGGCTGGGGCTACGGAGGCAACCTTTGGCCAAAGTTCAGCAGCTTCCTTAGCGACTGGACCTGTAATAGCAGAGCCCTTCATTTCACCCTTCTCGTTGATGATAACGCCGGCGTTATCCTGGAAGCCGATGACGACACCATCCTTGCGGCGCCAGATAGCGCGCTGGCGGAC
>MRSU01011408.1:0-23714 GCA_008369845.1 Trichomonas gallinae
TGCTTTTAGCTAATGCTCGACTATGAGGCGTTAGGAAGCAAACAAGTATAAAAATGTAAACTATTCAAACCTACCCCCTTTAAAAACAGTTAATAATTTTGACAAATAAAATGTTTTACATATCATTTTTCAAGATCTCACAATGATTTTGACAAATAAATATTTTTACATGTCACAATATCAAATGTTTAAATAGTTTACATATCATTTTGTCAATTCTGAATACAAAATAGTTTTGCCAAATAAATATTTTTACATGACATAATCACATTATTAGCTATGAGTTCTGCAGTTATTCGCGAATGTTGGAATCGTGGATTAACTGCTGAAGAGTTCATGGAGGAGATACAGAGCAAGTATATGGACTCTTTTGAGTCTATTGCGCAAGAACTTGCCACTATTTGCGGCGTTTCTGACGAAACTATCGTTCTTCTTTATGAATATCTCGCGATAATGTTCAACAAATACTCAGTGAGAACTGTTGCCGCAATAAATTTGAGCTCACCCGAACAGATTCGAGGTTGCAATATTACATTTTCAAAGTATGGAGAGAAAATTTTTAACGTTGACGCACTCAATACATATGATTCATGCCAAACAGCGTTAAAAATTCTCGAAATAATTTTAACTTGCCAAGATAAAAGTTTGGTTGAGGCTGCCCTTAAACAAATTCCAGCTTCGCACAACCTCCCCGTGTGTATTGCAGCATCACAAGTTTACCATCCAGTCTATTTTAAGAAAATTCGTGATATTTTCAAAGAATTAAATTATAATTTCAAACCAGGCAACTCAAATCATTTAGAGGCCAATCTAGTATCTTCAATATCAGATGAAATACCATGTTTTAAACCTAGACTTACTCTACTTGATAGTGTTATAATTGATTATTTTTTGTATGTCTTCCACAAAATGTTTTATCGCGCCAGTGGATTAACCAATCATGATGAACACTCATTGCAACACTTTTACATAGCAATTTTAGAAAATTTTGTGAATCAGCCTCTAGTAACAGAGGTTCATGTACTAACATGCATATTAGTACCTTTACTATACTCTATGATACACGGAGAATCTTTTACGCAGCAAATAGCGGAAATAGATTTTGATATCGAAAAATTTATTGAAGTTGTTAATTACTTGCCAGAAAAATGCTTCGCAAAAATAAGTATATCCAAGCAAAACCACATAGCTGAATTTACTCGCCCATATACAAATAATCTTGATTTAGATCATTTTCAAATCACTTTGATGTATCCAACAGAGCTAGCCAACATTATACCCCACTACAAGAATCTCATGTTCTCAGATAATCCGGAATTAATCAAAAAAGGCTGTAAAGAAGTTAGCGCAAATGTATGCGATTTCTGCTATCTACTAAATGTCACAGGAAACATCGAATCATTCTTAATACCAGCCATAACGCAGCTCCAGACAATAACCGACAAGCAGGCCTTCACAGATTTCATTTTCTGCATAATATCAGTCATCAAAGAAATCTGGAAGACAGGCGACGCAGATGGTCGCAACGCCATTCAAGAAGTAGTCACTTCATCATCTTCTTTCCCCAATTTCCTGCTCAGCTGCTTCCTGCAGTTATCAACTGTTGATTCCAGTGCGTATTCTACTCTGCAAATGATATACAACGCTTCATCGCATATCGAAAGATGCTGCTCGTTTTTGCACTTTCTGTTCTATTACGGCTATACCAACGACATAAAGAATTTGCTCGTCGAATATCCTTATCTTTGGATTTCTGTCTTCACATGGGGATTCCAGTGTAACTCCAAGGACTGTCTGAAAGTGTTCAAACCGAAATTCCCCAATTACGACGTCTTCGAGGATCTTTTCTCCCAGCTGATTGTCAGAATATGCGACGATAAGAAATATAGAATTGTCGAACACGCGGACTTCGATGTTTACATCAAATATCCACAGAGACTCGACACGGAAATAGAGAACCACCTCAACGCAATATTCTCTAGGTCACAGGATTTCGTTCACTATCCTACATATATTTTCAACAATTTCATGATATGCTGCAGAGCATATATATATCTCGGAAAACTCAAGGAGCTTGTTATTCTCATTATCGACTTAATAGCGAAAGTCCCTGACATGTTTGAGCAGGATGATATATTGATGGTGACTGTCTACATCATTTCGTCGTTGCTCAGCTTCGTGTTTAATGACGACAGCCAGAAGTCAACTCTTGTTATTGAAGTTCTTCTCCAAATGATTGTTAACAATGAATACGGAACAAGAGAGGTTAAAGCTGCCGTTCCGTTCTGTTTGGCGATGGTTATGGCTGCTAAAGACGGAATGGATGAGAGGCTCGAAATGATTATTAGTTTGTGCAAGAAAGCTATCAACAGTTCAGCGAAATCTCAACAAATTTCGACTTTCGCATATTATTTCATGAAAGTCGCGATTTATTATCCAAATGTAAGATCAAAAATACCGATCGATATGTATCAGGTGTTTAATATAATAGGAGACTTGAAAGCATCAATTGATTTCTTCAAAGTCAAAGCTTTGGTCATAGAATCTCAAGGAAGCAGATAAATTTTGCATAAATATTTGTTATTTTTCGGAATTTTCATATAATATTTTGTAGAAATCAATTTCATTTTTGTATTCCTGAAAAATATGAATTGTGAAATTAAAATATTTATCCATTGAAGCCCTTCTCAAGAACCATTATATGATTGCCTTATCATATTAAAGCTTGAAAAATTTCATTTTTGATTTAACTAATTCTCAATGAGAGATTATTTCTAAAATAATTTTCTAACAGAAAAATGAATTTTACACAATGAAAAATTGTTTTTTTTTGTTATTATCAAAATAAGAATTTTTTTTTTAAAGAATGCAGTTTATTACTTCATACAGAGTGCTTTCTTGATAGCTCTGTTTCCAGATTGAACAGTAGAGTTCTTATTTAACAACAAATATCCATTATGAATTAATGGATCAAGAATTGGTGAGTATGTGATATAGTCCTTGCGGCAGAGCTTCTTCGCTGCAGCAACTGTGTCTTTAGGTTTAGTATTAATTTCATCATAAGCTTCTTTATATCTATTATTAATTGCTACATCAATCTTACTACCAAACAGAAGGTCATTATAAACCTTCTGGAATAATCCCATATTACCGTCGAAAGTCTTATACAATTTTCTCCATTCGGATTTTGTGAAGTATTTCTGTTTCCAAAGGTTCTCTGTTAATGTCATTGGAATATTTTCAGTATAACAAACATCTAACGAAAGCAATAATTCTGGGATTTGATTCAACAAAGCTGAATCGCGGACTTCTAATATAACTGGTACGTGATCAAGATAGAGATTTCGGCGTGCAAGTCTTGAGAGTATTGCGTCGAACATTGGCTGAGTTTTTTCGGAATAGAGTTTATCGAAGTTATGAATCATAAGGACTGGTTGGAGAGAAGTTCTGAAATACTCAAGTTTATCGAAGAATTGTGAAACTGCAAACGTCGATATTTCCTTATTCCTATAAATATAATCAGCAGATTTGATTAAAGCTAAATAAGGCTGTGCGAGTTGTGGATCTAATGTATTAGGAAGCTTGACCATGTTAAGTGCTGTTTTTGTCTTTTCTTTAAGCAAAGCAAGCCTATCTTTCGAGATATATTGACGAGCTTCTATTAATCCGCGTAAAATTGCTGTATGCATTGATTCCATGAATGTTTCTATAGGCCAGAAGTTTCCAGCATCAAGATTTATAACAAGTCTGCCTTGCATTGTTAAATTTTGCGCAAGTAAATTCATAGATCTTGATTTTCCGGTCAATGTTGGACCAGTTACGTATAGGATTTGTCTAGATGGGCGCTTATTAACGTAGTTTAACATTGTTTTATTGTATAATGGTGCCCAATAATACGGAAATTGTGCTTCAAAGCGTCTGAAAGGTCTTAAAAAGTATATGATAAGAGCGGCAATGAAAATAACTACCAATGACCCGATAATCAGCTTCTTCTTACTTTTATCCGGACGTGGTTGTTTCTTTGAAGTTGGACGCATAAAAATTGAAAAAAAGTTATAATTTTTTTCATTTTTTCGCTGTATTAAGCATAATTACTCATAAAATTAAACCGAAAAACAACAAAAAATTCAATTGTTTGACACGTAAACACCCAAATTTCTGAAATTTTGTATAGTTTTTGTCATGTAAAATTTGAAATTTGATCAAATTTTTCGCTTCTTCATTTTAATTAACATATGATATGGCTATCTGATAATAGATCAGTCCCCAAATTTTTGAAGCTCAAACTTCATTATTTAATTATGTGACACGTAAATTTCAAATTTTGTAATGATTTTGTCATGTAAATAATTTCATTTTGATCAAATTTTTCGTTTTTTCAAATAAACACATTTTTAAAATAAATATCACTATATGAAATTAGCCATAAAATTTTGAAGCTCAAACTTCATTATTTAAATAAAATTGTTAAAAAATTAATTGTTATTTCATCTAAGTCTTAGATCTAGTATTAAATCGGGAATTTATTAATAAACAAACAAAACAAAATCCTTATTTCATGCATAGAAATAATTTTGCATCAATATCTTGCATTTTTTCTATGTTATAACTAAATAACATAGTTTTCTAATGATTTTCATAACTTTCACTTGATAATTTCCTATTTTTTGCGAAAAATATTTCTTCGAAATTAAAATTAATCAATTAATTAGCGAAATAGGTACATGATGAATTTCTTGAGGACTAAGATTACTATTATAGCAGGAATAAGCTTAAAAACAATATTTCCTCTATATTCAGTATTAATCTTCTTACTAAGTTCAATTAATTCATCTTCTACGTTCGAGTGAGCATCCATTACCTCTTCCAATGAGTTTCCAGCGATTTCTAATTTTTCATCTATTATCGAAGATTTTTCCGAAAGAGATCTTAATGTTGTCATTATAGTATTCAACCTCTTGTCGCATTGAAGAAGTCTTTCATTGAGTTTCCCACATGAAGACATTGTATGACTTGTTGTTCTCGAAATTTCGTGTTTGAGCTGAACAATAACGTTCTGTAGGTCGGGTATAGTATCTATAAGCTTAGTGACAGCAGGAATTCCGACAAATCTCGGCATAGCGTTGACTTCTATATTTTCAATATCAGATTTCGATTCTATTCCCGCAGCGAGCTCCAAATATTTCCTGTCGAAGCTGGAAGTAGAGAAAATCAATGCTCTTAACGTTTTTCGGCCGCAGTATTGTTCGTCTATCGAATTTTGCTTTTTAAATTGCTCAATGTTCATCTTTAGTCCGCTCTTGAACTCGTCGTCCATGACTGGATAACCGAGATTCCTCAGCATCTGTGCGACGTGGTGGACGATGTCTAGGAGCTCCCTGTGTGTGTCTGACGTCACTATTCTAGGGTCAACCATTCGCGTTGGGAATCCTGACTTATGATAGCGAGCAAATGCGAATCTTATTGTCCCGAAATCGAAAAGACAATCGAAATCGGCTGTTTTCGTCTGCTGGGCAATTAAGTTCGCATTTTGCAGTGCTCTTTGTATGTCATCATCGTCTGTTTGCATGAAACCGAAGAATTCGAGAGCAAAATATGAATCTGAAAAGATTCGTCCTAAACTTGAGTTTACTGTGCCATTCATGCCGTATTGTATGAATAGGTCCTTTTCATTGGACTCAAGGCAGTATGGGTTTAAGAAAAGGGACTGAGAAAGCGTGTGAATTATGCCTAAATCGTGAAATGCTCCAATTGCGTGATATTTGAAGCCATTTTTAAGCCAATCACAGTTATCAAGGAATATAGCATCAGGATGCTTGACTAATTCTGAGCTGTCCATATAAACAATTTGATGATTTTCATGATTTAAAACTCGAAGGCCGTATTTTTCAAAATCTGGGCGATAGTTGAATTGTACTGAGAAAAATGATGTAGTGTATTCGCTTGAAGGAACTGCTTGTATTGTATATGGAGCGGAAAAATTTCCAAGTGCTTCTGTGAACAGATACAGCTTAAATCCTTTGATTGGATATGTAATTGGCGAGGTTCTTTTGCCGTTTTGTAAATAAAATGATGGATTATCTGTTTGAAATTCGGGGAGGAAAAATAAATTTTCTCCCATTTAAAAATATGAATCGAATCTTTTCTATTTTATCATTACATTGGATTCATATGAGTAAATTTCGCTCATTTATCGTCTATTTACATTTTAGAATTTGATATTTTTTCAAAATTTAAATCATTAACTCATACTTGTATATTAGATATATTTATTGAAAAAAATCAAATACAAATAGAAATAAGCTAAAAATGAAAATATAATATTTTTTTTGATCTAAATTATTTATTCATTTGTTTACTATTATTCATTAGATATATTTATGACTAACTAGTAAAATTACATGCACAAATAAACTAAATTTAAAAAATAGAAATGTTGTGCATCAATTTTAAATTTAGCTAATTATTTCATATCCAGTCAATATATTTATAAGAAAATAAATCTAAATTGAACACTTTTAAACCTTACATAAGAAAATATAAAATTCAAAAAATAAATTTTCTGTTTATCATATTTTTCATATCCTATCAATATATTTACAAGAAGAAAAATATAATGATGACATTAATCAACCATAATTTAAGATTAATTAAAATTCAAATTATAAAATTAACATTTCAATTAATAAAAATCTAAGAATAAGTAGAACTAATACTATGATTTTAAATGCAATACCACATAATAAGTAATTACAGATTTGAAAAATGAAAATCAGTAAATACTTAAAATTAAGCTATAGTTTATTAGAAAAAAGTGAGATTTATAACATGCATAATTTATATATCAAATCAAAATGACAAAATAATTTTTTAAAATCCGTTACTTTCCCAAAAAACAAAGAAATGAGTTCTGCCGCAGGGGAAGCATCGCAGAAGCTCAAAGAGATAAACGAAACAATCCAAAGGGATTTTAAATACGACCCGAATCTTTTATTTGTGGATACATTCGAAAGAATTTCAACAAATTTAAATTCGATATTAAATTTAATCAAAGAATTAAATAATGACGAGCAAAACTATTGGGTTATCTATAATATGTGCGTTACGATACTCCCAATATGCGAGCGACTCATTTTCACCGGATATTCAGATCATATTCTCGAAATATTGCTAAATTATTACAGAGAAGTTTCCACGAACCTCATTCTCATCACATCAAGATATGTACCACTTCGAATTAAGTTTTTCGCAATTATTTGTTTAGCTTTTGCAAATACTCAAGAAACTCGCGAAAAAGACGCCGAAACTTTCATTTCCACGTTCAAAACAGAGATGATGGGCTATAAACAGCTCGAACAACAAAATGTTTCTGGATTGACCGAACAAATTACAGTTTGCACGGGCGAAACAACAACATACGAGCAGCTCTACTCCAGTGTATTCAACATCATCGAATTAATTTCTGTTCACTTCTCAGGATCTGATGATATAACATTAGACAACTCACAGTCAACGCACAGACAAGATAAGAAAAGTTCTAAAGACAAAAAAGGCAAGAAAGAAGAAACACCAAGCACGCCAATCGCTTTACCAACGAAACGCGTTGTTGAATTAATTACAAACTCATTCGTTCCAAAAGGCAACAAAAATGACTTCACGACCAAATACGCACCAGTTATACAGTCTTGGACGAACCCAGAATGCAATTTTGGCCCAGCTTTGCTTCATCGCCTCCTTTTCGCGTTCCTGAAGTCCAAAGCACAGATAGAGACGCTGGACTCGCTCAAGGAAGTCTTACCTGATGATCCCGTAGTAAATGTCGCTGTTGCGCTTAAAAATAATGATTGGAATTCAATCGGCGACATTCTCGACAAATTAACCAAAAATGACATTGCCGAGGACTTGGTCTTCTATAATTCTCTTGCTTCCCAGCTCTGGAGAAAATATTCGAAAGGTGAACTGACGGAAATCTTACCACTTCGCGGCGCGATCAAAGTTTTCGTCAATTCTCCTTCTCCTTGCCCTATGCAGGTTTCCCTCATTGCCCTCAAGCTTGCCTGGTACTTCGACAGCCAGAAGCAGTACGAGCAGGCTGTGCAAGTCACAGAGGACGCTTTGACAGTCATCGAGAACTTCAGGGACATTTTCGCGATAAGAAAATCAGAGAAAATTATTTCATCGAACAAAATTCCTTGCAAACCACTCGATAACAACTTCGTTTTATTCGAGAAATGGCTAGAGTGCCTCCATGTCGATGTATTGACGATCTTATTTAGGTCTAAACTCAACTACGGACTCGAGAATGATGCGGAAACAGCCAAGGAAACTTTCGCGAACGAAATCGAAGAAATGAAAAAAGAAAGAGAAAAAACGAAAGAATTATACGGCAAGCTTTCTCTTAAGCAGAAGCAGCACTACGATGAGACAATATCAAGGCAGTTCAAGCCTCCTGTTCATTCAGAAGGCGTCGAAAACGAGTTGTTGGAGAGATTCAAGTCAAACAACATGGCAAAGGCAATTTTATACATACAAATGTCTTTCTTCAGGCCATCGAAGGCTGGACCTTTCCTTGAGAAAGCCAGAGCATGCCTCAATGATGCCCTCAAGATGGAGATTTCATTCGCGAGCCCGGTTGTCTACATAAACCGCACAGAAGCGGCTTTCGTTTACACAGGAAATCAGCAGTACGCGAAAACGATTGCTATGTACGGAAAAGAGTCGAACAACGCGACATCTTTCGGTTTAACACTCGCAAATACAGCATTACAAGGAACAGGAGTCAAGCAGGACAAGATCGAGCCAATAATCATAACAAATCTCAAACCAAACTATTCATATACTTTCGGTTTTGCCGCCTACGATAACAACGACGAAATCATCGACACAATCACAGACATTTTCACTGTCACGACTTGCCACCACTTGAGCGCAGAGCTCATCTGGTGCTACATCGCTTCAGCCTCTTTCCAGCTTAGAGACAACATTTCTTTCGATAATGCCCTGTCGACACTTTTGACGACATTTTCTGACGTCCCACAAGATCCCGATGAGTCTCCTTTCTACAAGAACGTCAACCCATTCAACAGATTTTACTTGAAACCATTCACATTCAACGAGCCTGCTCCTCTTCTTCAAGCATTCTCGACAGCTTTGATGATGGCAGCGAGATTGTTCTCAAACAAGCCTCTTCACGCAACAGCTTTCCATAAGATAGCTTTGGAGCTTTCCCAAGTCTTAGGAAACCAAACTTTGACACTTCAAATCTGTTCCGAGATGTTTACGATTCTTCAGCCTGTTCTAGTCAACGCTTATCATGCACGCTGGGTCATCCATCCTTTGCTGTTCATCGTCACAGCTCTTAAAGCGAATAAATCAACACAGAAAGATCCAGTGCATCAAGATATCATCGCTAGAGCGTCATTCGCACTTGACAACGCTTTCGTTAATTTGTACCAAGAGAAGCAGTTGTCTGTTTTCGTGATGAATTCCATAATAGAGATGCCACCGAACCCGATGCGCTCCGCTTTTATTATGTTCGCTTCGAGATATCATCTTCTTGAATCTTCAATTCAAGACTCGACTTTGCCACTTGCTGCTGCAGACATGTTCAGGGCTTCTGCTGAACGTTCACACGACGAATTATTGACGAAGTTCAAGACAGATCCAGGATACTTGTGTGCTGCTGCTTACCTCGTTGCTAACGCACACAACGACGGCTTGCTAACACAAGGAGCAAGTTGGTCTACAGCTGCACTTGATCACGCGAAAACTTTGCTCGACGACGACAAAAACAGTGCAAAGAAAGGTAAAGCGAAAGAGCCAGCTAAAGCAAAGACAGCCAAGAAGCCTGTCAAGAAGGACAAGAATGCATCATCGCAGGGATCAGCTGAAGATGTTGCAGCGACAGCTGCTGCTTCGAAGATCCAACAGACATGGATTAAATATAACACATTGATGAAGAATTTGAAGAGATTCCACGACGCAAACAGATACAGATGCGCTCTCAATATGCTTAACGCAATGTGCTTGATCGAACAAGAATCAGCAGCACCAACATCATCGACAGCTGCAACAACAGAACGCGGAAAATCAAAGTCAAAGTCTAAATCATCGAAGAAAGAAAAAGGAGCAACACAGAATCCAGAAAACGAAGACGCAAATCCACAGATAAACGACAGCACAATTCAGATATTGTCAACATTAATTAGGGCTTTAGTTCTTGCTGAAAGGTGCGGAGAGACAACAGTCACTCGCTGCGCGATGAACATAATGAGAGATTTCATCAAGAGACTAAACAATGGTTGCGGAGCTTTAAGTGGAGAGAAGCCATATATAGACAACGCAGTCCACGTCATTCTCCAAATCATTCCTTTAGAGGAACAGTCTGCGCAGATGCTCGTTAGAGAGCTCTTCTTATGCATGCTCAGGGGAAACATCAACATTACACAGCACTTGATTGACGCTTCCAAACTCAACCCACAATGCGCAGTAAATATATGGATGATTGCTGGCAAAGAAATTCCAGAAGAATTAGTTGACGCACAGACAATCACACAGCGCAGAGAACCAGCTGAGAACATTTATTATCAGGCAAGCGATTTGCTCGATAAAATGCAGGCTGGTGGATCAAAGGCGTTCCCAGATGATCCATCGATCAGAGATGTCAACAACGTCATCAAAACTGTTGGAGATCTCGCGATTGGCCTGCAGCACAAACAAAGACTTTCGATGTCATGCACACTACTCAGGAGGCTTGCGTTTTTGCTCTTTGAGCTGGGCGACAAGGAACAAGCAACAATAAGATTGAACGAAGCTTTGGAGTCGCATTTCAGGACAATAAGAGTTTACGAGAAAGTCGACCAAATCATTGCAGAAGACTCAGAAGAAAAGTTCTTCCAGAAACATTCGTGGAGTGGCTGCGTGTCTATCTTTGTGACATGCTCACTCATCGCTATGAACAGCGACAGGCCGAAAGCGATGCTTTTCTCCAAGCTTGCTTCTCACGCAATCAGCGCACTTTTCGCTGGCTGCTCTCTCAATCCAAAGAAGGCCATCGATTTCGCTACATACGAGCCTAGCGAGATCATCCCAGGCATCGACATATTCTCGAACGCTGACCCTAACCAGAGATTGCTTGAACCAATCCCTGCTGAATACGTAACAATCGCTTTGACGAATCTTTTGTCATCGCTTTTGTCGTTCGAGATGTACTTCGAGATGTTCAAGCCACTGGCATTGGCAAGGCACTATTTCAGGTTCATATCAAGGAACCAGCAGCTCCTCGCTAGAACAAGGATAACAGCTGCAATTGTTTGCGCGGAATTCGGCCTGCAGCGCTCAGCAGTTGAAATAATGAGTGACATTGCAACGAATTTCGGTGCAACAAGGAGGACGAAAGAATTTACACCACTTTCTTCAGCGAAACGATTCGAACTCGCTGAATCTGAGCCAGTATACTCCCCAACAAACTCAGAGTGCGTGAGACAATTGTCTTCATCATCAACAATGCAGCAGATCAGCCAGATGCACGGCCAGATGATTGCTGCACAATACGCAATTGCTGTCAGCAGAATTCTTCTCTCTTTCTACGAGACAAATGATCCAGAAACATCAGCAAACGCAGGCGACGCGAAGGCAAACCAGTCAGCTAGAAGAGCTTCACACAAAAAAGGACACGCTTCAAGGAAAGAAAGCGACAAAATGCCGAACTCAGATGTCAGCGGATCATCAGCTAATCTGCCGTCGATTGACTCATATGAGATGACAGTCAAAACAGCTTCGCAGATCATCACTGACTTGCTTGCTAAAGAATACTCTCCAATGCAGCAGCTGATCAAAGCTGAGTTGAAGTTCGAGCTCGCAAACATCAAGATGGCAATGTGGAGCTGGGAAGGCGCAATTCAGGCATCCAAAGAAGTCATTGAGCAGATTGAAGCAGCAGTCAAAGACCCGCAGCAGATTCCATCTTCAATCATTGACAGGCCTCTTTTATTACCAAGCGGTTTGTCAACACTTTCTACAGCAATTATAGGAAAGGCTGCTTATAACATCCACGACTTAGTCTGCGCTGAACAATACGGCTCTCCTTACATCAAGGCATTAGTTATGATCCACAAAGCAGACTCAGAGTCGGCTGCAATTTTGTTGTCGCAAATCGCGATGACGAAACCAGTCACTGCTTTTTACCGCGAGCACGTTTTGTCTTGCGGACAACTCGCAACTTTGTTCTGCTTCAACAAGAAGCTTGTCGACTTGTGCGCGTCGAAATTGCCGCATAACATGAGACAGAAGCTTCAGCCGCCTCTTTTGATTGATTCAGTCTGTAAAGACGTCAACAAGTTCTACATTGAGCAGCTCGGAATGACACCAGGCGCAAACAGATTCCTTAGGAGCACCCATTTGATCGTTAGACTGATGCTACTCAGCGCAATTGTTCAGGCTACATTCGGAAATCCATCGAATTCAGCTGTTATAATACAAAACGCAATAGAGACAATGCGCACGAAGTGTCCATACATTCACCACGGCCTTTCATATCTTTTGGGCGTCAATTCAGCTTATGTTCAAATGAAGTCTTTTATTACAACATATCCTACATGTGTTCAATTCTGGAATCAGCCGCTTAATCCTTTGACAGTTGATCCACAAGCCAAGTATCCACTAGAATCAGTTAAATATCTTCAAGGCTTGCTGATGAACTTGTTCAGATCTAATCCTGACTGCGTCATACATCCAATGAGCAGCCAGGCATCTTTAGATTTGGCTTTGCTCACGGGTTTGGTGTCTGATGATGAAAAGAGAGCAGAAACAAGCTTCGCTGTATTAAAGATGTCCACGGCAGTCAGATCAGCTGCCAGATTCATTCAGTCTATCATCCAATCAACACCAGACAACGCGCCAATGAACTGCCCAGTCAAACTTCTCAACGACAACAAAGACGCAACACTTAGAGGTCTCGCAGCAGCTTATTATTCTCACGTCATCGAATTATCACTACCATTATTTGACACATCTTTGTTGGAGGAGCGCACGCAGTTCTTCTTCAAGTGCTTCGAGGAGCAGTGCTCAATGTTCAAGCTTGATAACCATTTCCAGCAGACACCAGATATTGGAGAAATAACAGGCCAGTGGTACTACATCGCGCCGACGAATTCTGTCAAATCGGATTCGACGACAACAGACAACCAGACACTCGCGACACGCACGAATGTGTCAATTCCATCAGCATCAAGGACAATCGCACAGATGACCATTTCTTCGAACACAAACACAGAGTCTTCTGCTCGCAAGAAAGGCGGCCAGTCGTTCAGAGGAAACATCTTCGTTTTCCTTGGCGTCTGCGTTGATTCGGTTGTCAACAAAGGCTCTCTTGTCCCAATTATATTCGCTGGACAACAGGGCGAGCTCAGATCTGTCTGCGATGAACTCAGTGGTATTGGATTGGATATGGATGAGGCTAAGAGAAGCGAGCAATCAGAGAAGCAGGAAGGCGACCAAGCAGCAGATAAAGATAAGAAAGCGAAGAAGAATGCCAAGGATAAGAAGGCAGAGACTGGCTCAACAACATCGAAGGAAAACGTCAGCATGCAGCTCAAAGGAGCGGAGAACAAGTGGATGATGACAGCACATAAAGTTCAAGCAGTTCTATCGAAATCAGCGAGAATTATGGCAATGTTGTCAACACAAAGCGGTGCAAGGTGGCCGTCTGAGATGCACACGAGTAATTTGGATATGTCGATAAGCTCTTCTTTGTCGAAGTTGTTTAACGCACAATATGGTATCAACGAGAAAGTTCAGCCAATAACAGACTGGCTTTGCAACGAAATTGTTCCCAAGAATCAGCCACCACAACAGTCAGCTAAGAGTTAAATAAAATTATTTGATTTCTTTATAAATTATATAATCTTTCATACTTTCTATTTTGTACAATTACAAAGTTGATTCGATTCTATCTTTTACAGATCAAATTATAACAATTGTTTTGATTTTTGCAATTTAATTTATTGATTAGATAAATGCCAATATTTAAGGAATCTTATTAAACATTGGGTTTTGTTTCGTAAAAATCATTTTTTCATTGAGATCAAATTCATTCAAATAAGTAAAGAATCTGAAGATTTCATGAAGATCATATTTTAGGCATAATTTAAGACAGTTTTATCACTTTCATTTTTATTAACATCTATAATAGAAACAGCGAAAAAGGAATTGACGACAACTTTTTGACATTAAATTGAAGCAAAAATTATAGCTGCTTCATCAATTTTTTTTTGAATTTCAAGTGTTTTATAGGTTCAAACAATGTATATTAAAATAAATTAAATATTTTCTTCGTGAGGTGGAACTATGCTTTGCTGGACTTCTTCGTCATTCTTATATGATTTGATCTTTCTTCTCTCAGAGATTTGATCATATTCTTGCGTTTTTAGTTCTTCGTTTAATAGGTTTTCCCATTCTTCCTCAGGTTTGTCACATGGGTAGCAGATGTGACAGCAGAGTGATATGGCAATGAATGGCGCAAAAGCTATGTAAGCCAGTCCTTGGAAGAAATAAGCAATGAAACACAAAAATTTGAAATCTGAGTCACATTCCAAACAAGCTCTGTTAAATCTTGCACAGCACCATTCTGTATATTTTCCTTTATTCTCACCATCATAATTCTTAATACTCGGCAGATAATATCTGAGATTTCCACAGCAATCGCAGCTTTTTGATCCTTCACAGTCTTCTTCAGAGCAGCATGAATAACAAATGCTTTTATAACATGAATATGCAATAATTCGCAAACATTTTGACATGAAACAACAATTATCGCAAAAATCTCCGCACCAATGACAACAATCACAACAGTTGCATTCATAACAACATTGGCAATGGAATCCGGCTCTATAGCAACGATTTGGATTTGCGCATTTCACACATAAAACAATTAACCAAGGAACAATGATGTAAACTGGAATCAATGCGTATAAAATGTTTCTAACTAGTGGGTCATTAGTGTCAATATTGAGTTCCTCTTCACTTTCTTGTAAAAAATATTTTATATTCGGTAATTGTTCAAATTCAACAACATATTTTCTTGAAGGCGTATTTTGATCGCTATTTACGTGCTTTGCGGCGGTTTTTGGAAGATTGTTTTGTATATATTTCGAATCTATCGATGTGAATGTGTTTAACATTGACTTGGACTGTGAAATATGCATAGAAAAGGCATCTACTGTGTTAGAACTCAGTTTCTGGTAGATAACATAATTATAATTTGACAACAAATCATTTCTTTCATTACTGATATCGTAAATAGCATTATCATCATGTGAAAATAGTACAGCCGAACTAATTTTTGGTAATATCTTTGTACAGATCGAAAATTCGATTTCTCCTTCTGCGAATCCTTGTGTGAATATAGAAATTGATCCGTAGAAATCCTTAAAAGCAACACCAGGCATGAATTTTGTTATCGGTTTCGGTAAACTATATGTACTCGCATCGTTATTTTTCTGTTCAATGGTAAAATTGCATTCTTGATTGTTATAATGCGCGTAGATTGCCGTAACATTCCATGTTCTATATATTCTTGGCGTGCCTTTGCCTTGTTTTTGAAGATTTACGAAATCGATACAAATGTTTTTCTTTTGTTTCAGATCGATTTTAATGGTGCTATACGATGACTCTCCGTAGTACTGCCCTATCTTGATTGTCTCGTCACATGTTGACCTTGACAAGAAAGAAAACAACAAAAACATTGAATGTGATAGTTTTGAAAAGTGACAACGTTATTGCTTTTTCTTTATATTGTATTCTAGCTGTTTATTTAAATTTATATATTTTTCGTGTCTGACAAAATGTCAAAACCACAGATTTTTTTGAATAAGATGCTATATTTACATGTCAGAAATATATACACTGCTATTTTATTCTAGAATATGATGTGAATTCTATTTATATTAATTTCGAAAACAAATAGTCAAAAATTCATAAAATTTACATGTCAAAAATCATATCATTAAATAAGTTGATAATATGATAGATCTAAGACCCTAATTTCATGATATTGCACTATCTATTGGAGAAACTATTATCTTTTTATAGTATAAATCTCACAAATTTATAATTTTTTTTTTGAATATAATTATTTTTGAAGAGTATATATTATTAATGAAAATCGCAGAAGTATGAAAGTTAGTAATGATTATCTAGTGAATGATATTGAGGTAGAGCTCCTTTTTCGATTTTGAGATTATCAATTAAATGGAAAGAGCTACGATTTATCATATTTAGCATCACAACAATTATATTTATTCACAAACAGGCATTGAAAGACGAGAGAATTGGAATGTAAGATCAACAAGTTGTTCTTGCAAGTAATCTCTTCCAAAATCTACAGGAACTTGCATTGGCTTAGCATCTAGCTTTTCTGGTGTAAATTGGAACTTATATTCGACTTCTGGAACATTTCGTTCAAGTTCAACTTTCTTGCGGGCGTCTTTTGACAATACATATAATGGCTTTGGCTTTTTAGGTATATCCTCTGGAGCAATTTCGATTTTGGGAAGATCTTTCATGACAATTTGCTTTTTGCGAAAATTAACTTCAGGCGAAACATCGTCGAATTTTTCGTCATCGAGCTGCTCTATGTACCTCTTCTCGAGCTGCTTCTTGTACTCGCGCATTATCGCTGTAGAACACTCCACGTTCGACATCAACCAAAATTTTAAACGTCTATTTTTGATGACAAGATATGATTCCTTGTTTGAAGGGGATTCTCCTGACGAAATCCTCAAAAACATAGCTGGAATGGGCGTCAAAATCGCACCGGTGGCTGATCCTCTTAAGCCAAAGCGCAGAAAACTATCAAAAAATATTGCAACACAAATCGACGTCGAAGAGGAAACAAGAGCAGAAGAATCGGTTAAGAATTGGCTGTTCCGTGAAGCTCCAGAAATAAAAAAGCCACCAGTTCTCAAAATCGAAGAATCAAGTTCATTCTCACAATATACAGACAAAAAAGAACCAAATACGATAGATGATGGATCTTTTGTTGATGACCTAGTACTTAAAGCACTTCGAAATAAGCTTTTCCAAATTTTAACGAGTTCAAACTTTGTTAATTAACCATATACTCATAATGTCTTGTTTCAAGCAGAAGTTTGATCTAATCCAGCATCAATATCAATTAGATTAGACTTGATGTGGAAAAAATTCTCTTTTTTATCGGTTTGCACTCATATTGCATTAGAAATATTGAAATACTTTATATGTATATTTACCCAAATAAATGTTTGTAATATCAAAATAAATATGAAATTTATCTTAATTAATTCACATATAAGGATGATGCAAGAGTCATGACAACATCATGATGTATATATTCTGCAAAATCTCAATCAAATTATATCTTGTTTATTATTAGATTAAATTTAATATATTTTATAATCAATGATACATATCAAAATTCACTATACTGTTCTGACATCAATGTTGTCTATTTCATTTAATCACATTTCCAAATTATTATATTTTTTTTATATATAATATAAATAAGAGAAATTGTATGATGGGATATCAGTATTTAGAGATTTTTATTACTATTTCAATTGTTTAATAACATGCTTGCGCTTTTAATTTGTTGTTTTGCAAATCGAATTCATGAAATATTCGTCTCATATATCTTAAAACTACAGAAATCATCTAACAATTAGGTGTAATTAAAGAGAATATGCATTAAATAATACAGACACATTTCAAAATAGAATCGCAACTTTAATCTAACAACCAATGACCGCAGGAATGTGTATTAATGTGTATGTACTTCACTATGAAAATTTTTATAATTAACAGGCCACATATCATTTAAAAATGTTCGAATTTTGGATTAAAATTTTCATCCCCTTTTAATTTTAGTCAACCCCCGATTTGTAAGAATGTTTGGAATCGTTTCTTTAATTTTACTTATTTCTTCGCCTCTCATATTTATCATTGGCATGAATTTTCCTTACATGAGTATGTATGGAGTGTTCATGGAGTTTAAATCATGGGAGGAAGAAGTTAAGAAGTATTTTGGAGAATTATATTTCCTAAGAAACAATTTCGTTGTTGATACTCTTATAAATCATACAAATTTCGACAATTGCAAGCTATGCAACATATCATCACAGAAAGTTACAGACTCTTCAAACAAAGATTTAATTATCGGATTTCTATTCAATAATTTATTCAGCAATGTATTGACATTTGTCCGCACCCTACGATCTACTAACTCGAAATGCAGTATATTATTCTTTTGCGATAAAGATTATCAAAATGAGATGAATCAGCGAGAATTACAAGAAATAAACAACTGTGGAGTAACATGGTGTGTGTTAGATACAATCAACACAACATTGGTCCGTGATCCACGTGTGTTACGTCGTCTACTCGAATTCTTCTTTCTTCGGAGATTTAATTCATTCTTCAATCGTGTACTGATTGTGGATGTTGCAGATACAATGTTCCAACAGGACCCTTTCACTAACTCTTTACCAAGGGATAAATTAACACTTTCAATTGAGCGTGTTCAGTTTGGTGCCCACGACTGGATGATGCAAAGGAATAATGATACGGATCCATTTAGGTTCAATTATGACTTTTGGTATTTCAAATATATTATTAACAGTGGACTCATATATGGACCATCAAATCTTGTTTACGATTTGTATTCACAAATGATGAGGCCGTCTATTTTCCTCAATCCTAAGTGTGATGACCAAAGTTTACTCGATATGACATATTATTACGGATATTTCACGTATGTTCATATAGATTTTCCAGGAATATACTTCAGCTCTGCTGCTTATTCTGTATTCGAAGAGAAAAGACGCGAAGATAACTTTATTTATGAATTAAATAGAAAAGATGCCCCTTACGTTATACATCAGTATGATAGAATATGCCAAGTTACCAAGCACTTAGAGGAAACTTGTACACGGCTTGGTGACTGGCAAACGGAACCTTATGGAAGAGATAATTATTATATGCAATTTTGCGGAAATAATTTTTCCACTAATGATGTCGGTGTACTAATGCCCACAAATATGCTCAGAAACTCTATTATTATCATTGTTGTACTTGTTAGTATTGAGCTTTCTATATTATATTGTTTTGCCAGGTTTTATAATGCGCTGTGCATGAAGAGAGTGAACAAGCGCGTTTTCCATGCTGTTCAGGCATGATTTATATTATTGTTTGTAAATTTATATTATCTTTTCACAACATTATATTTTGAAGCTATCAATCAAGTATATTTCATCCAAATAGTTTATTAATTTAATGATAGAAGCAGAATAATTCTAAATATTAACAAGTGTTACAGTATATAGAATCAGCATTTGAAACAATAGCATCATTTCACGTATAAAAATATAATTAAACATATGTATTTAAAGTAATGTTGAATATTCTACAAATAAATCAAATGTATAAGATTTAGTTTCTCTCGTTCTATTAGCCCGCATAGTATACTATCATGTTTATCTACCAAGTTAGTTCAGCTCTAATCACCTACGCTAATAGACGTCGAATAATAATATTAGCCTGGTGAATTTTTGCTTCGAGTAAAAGCATTGAAATATACAATATATCAAGACGACATGACAATAAATTTCATTTTTGAAAAGAAAAGACATATTACAAGAAAGATTTACTTGATTGAGTCTAAAAACATTCATCAAGCTCATAATATAAATGTATATAGTCACAAATGTTGCTAGATTTTACATTATAAGTGTTGTAAACCTATAAATGGACGATTTTGGAGATTTTGCCGTTTACATATTTACAATGTATTCGAAAGATAAAGATTTTCAACTTTTAGAACTAGAATTTGCTCGCTTAGAAACGAAGCTAGCTAGACACTCTGCAACACCTCAGAAAACATATCATAAACATCGCCATAGACCGAGATGGTCTTTGGATGATCTCAAAAGTGAGACAAAATACCTCGACAACCTAGCAAGAAAGGCGTTAAGTCCAGTAAGATTCTATCCTCCTCAGTCAGATTTCGATTTGGAGGAAAATTTAAGTCGAACGTATCCAAAGATTACTGAACCACATAGAATTGATCCAAAAATCACTGTTGTAGAAGTAAATAACAAAGAAGATAGAAGAAAATCAAGGAATAATGAACTTTCAGATTTCAAACCAGTTGCACCAGTTAATCTAATGACAGATGCTGATATTTCATTTGGATTCAAGCCTAAACACAAGAAACACGAACATAAACATAGAGAACCAGTATATAAAATCAGAAAATCTCCAGAAAAACAATATCCTCGAAAAACAGCGAAAATACTCATGCTTGGCACACCACCGGAGGCAGGTCTGGATGCAGCACTTGATATATTTATTGACAACATTCAAGAAGTCGGAAAATGGGCGGAATAATTTATATTTTTAATATATTTTGTTTGTATAAAGCATTAATTCATGCTATTAATATGTCGCAATTCTATACAAGTTCCTCAACAAGCTCTACAAATAATATTCAAATTCAATGAATCAATTTCATCATTTAACAAAAATGCTTTATCCCTTGAAATGTTCTTAATGGTGGCAACTCATCCTTTATCTTGTAAGTGATTTCTAGAACATATTTTTTTATTATTATCTGAAAACTCAAAATTTGGTTAAGGAACATGTTTGGTTCAATTCATTTACTTACACAATCCATGAATTTACTGATCAAATAATTTAATTATAATAATTTCAAAAAAGATCAATAAAAAAGAAAATTAGTTAAGAAAGATAGATAGAATATATTTAGGAAAAGTTATTGTAATCGGGAAAACCTTAACAAAGCATCAGAAGGAACATCTGGCCTTTTCATAATATATTGAACAGCTTCTTGAACAGTTGGGAACTTGAAAAAATTCTTTTCTTTGATAGGAATAGCTTTCTTGGGTATCGGCATCTGCGAAATATTTTTGCTGCTCCAAACAATATCTGAAGGAGGCCACATATTCTGGTAATCCGATATATCTAAGTCTTCTGCTTCATCTGAAAAGTCCTTTGAAGCAATAGTATGATCATTTTCCGCTGCTGATTCTGCGAAATGCGGATGATAAAAAACTAATTTATTTGTGTTGTTATTATAAGGGCAATTTTGTAGATGTGCTATAACAAGTTTAGCGTAGAAAGAAGAGGCCATTGTCACGACCGCGTATTTTTGTTTAGGCATGCAGACGAGTTTGATGAATCTGGCCGGTCCATATTGCGATATAAGATTGAATAAGCCATCAAGTGAGCTTTTGTCCATCTCAATGCCCGCGATTTTGATAGATTGCGTGAAAATTTGATCAACAGGCACTGGCCGCCAAAAATCGAAAACTTCTTTGATTTGATCCGAATGATCTGGTGTAAAGAACGCAGATTCTGAACTGCTCGTGTGACGAAGCTGATCGAATTGTGCGATTGCTCCTGGATGCGTAAAATCAAAGCTCTTCGCGTTATTAAATTGAATGATTATATCTTGATTATGGGAATATTGTATTTTAATTTGGAAATTTGGGAAATATCTGTTTGAATTTGATAAATTCGCTAATGCCAAAGCAGCTTCTTTAACATCATGCATTTGAACAAGTGCAAACTTGCCATTTTTCTCGAAGCATATGATTTTTTCGACTGTTCCGAAGTTTGAGCACTCATCATATATATCATAAATTCCAAGAGACACTTGCAATCTTAAAATTTGTAAACAAATAACTCTCGAAGCATTTTGATGCGCTGGATTATAGTCTGCAATCTCTAACGATGGAATTGGAGAAAATGAAATTGTTGCATAAGAACCTAGTTGATGAATTTTAAATTCCGATACAAATCTGACTGCTGTGTTATGAGTGTCAAACTCTATAAGTGCATTTTTTCCGAAAGTGTGTCCGAATTTTATTGTATAATTTTTTTCTATGATTGGAGCTAATTCTGACCATGGAGTTGGCTTGTCCATGTCAGTGATCTTAACAACCTTCTGGATTGACGGGTTTGAAGGCGGACAATCCCAAGGTTTAATGATTTTCCCTCTCATAGAAATTTAAATTTGATTATTTTATACGAAAAACAAGTTATCATTCAATATATATGATACTTAAATATAAAGACAGCTATTTATAGTAAAATTCGAATAAAAATTTTTGGAAAATTTAAGGTTAGAATAAAGGAAGATTTTTCATCGTGGAAAAACTTTACACAATGATTATATATTATTACCTTCTATTCCACGATATGAAACATTGCACAAAGCACATCTTTCGCCATGATGAATAGTGTAGAGATTTGCACATGGTAGAGTTAATTTGATCTAATCTTAGTGATTATTTAATCATTAATATCTTGGATATGGGTTAATTTCTAGATTAATTAAAGATTCTCACGGTTATTTTAGATCCAAATGTACCGATATCACATTTCAAATCATTAAAATATTTAACATATTCATAAGATATTTTATCATATTTCACATACATGGAAGATAATCCATGAATACCACATAAATTTCCAAATATGATTAATTTCAAGCAAGAATGTCAAACATTTCAATCAATAAGCTTAGATTGCAATAAAATAAATCAAAATTGAAAAAATATAACAACTGATGCAAAATGTTATTATGGATAATCATTGTTATAAGTTAGGTTAATAAAATTAAATAAAGAAACTGTTTAACAATTGTTTTTTCATTCATCATCTTCGGTTATTGTTGGCATTTGCTTCTTATGAACAAACTTTTTGTAGTCGTTTGGACTCATATAGTTCATACGGTTGTTATATTTTGATTTAGCTGCTGCATACTGCATCTTATCCGTTACCGTATATTCTTTCGGTTTAACTTTTGATTCATAAATTTGGACAGTGACCTTACCTTGTGACTGCTGTCTTTCAGCGCGAGCTCTAGCTTTCTCGATGCCTTTTTGTTTTGCAGCTTTTAATCGTTGGGTAAATAATTTTTCTGTTGTCTTAATATCGAGTGGTTGACGGTTCATTCCTCTCTTCGCGTTCGATTCTATTCTATCCATTTCTTGAAGGAGAAGATATTTTGGTTTTGATTCTCTATTTGCTCTTTCGGGGGCGAACGTTTCATCGAGATTTGTATTTGATTCTTTGAATTGCTTCGAAAGATCATCAGATTTCAATGATATCATGTTAGACATCAATTGAATATCAGAATTTCTTGCTTCTTGTAATTTCTTTAATCTGTGATCAACTAAAGTTGATTCAAATGCTGGACTTTTCTCTTGTTTTTGCAAAGTGTTTAATTTTGGAGGAGAGAAGTCAGATAAGTCTTCTCCTGATGGTTGATCGTAAAAACTAGTGAATATCGACAATATTCTTGAGTAGTACTCAGCTTCCATGTCTTCGCACGGCTGCTGCTCTACTGTTTTCTTCATTGTCGCTGTCTTCATTTAATTTTATTGGAAGTTTATTTTTTTAAGACCCTGGAATAATTTTTAAAACCCTTAATAATTGTTTACATTTTTATCTTCATATTTAAAGGCTTATTTCATGATTATTTCCTAATCATTGATATCAAATCCTTTAATACAATATCATTGAGTATCAAAAATAGATGATAGAACCTAATTCGTTACTCAGATATCAATGAAATTTATAAAAAGAAAAAGTTTTCCGATACGGGGAGTCGAACCCCGATCCTGTGGATGAAAACCACATATCCTAACCGCTGAACG